>OZ024916.1:31385199-31474677 GCA_964017125.1 Flabesymbios commensalis | reverse complement strand
CACAAGTCCGAGGTTTAGCGCCAGCGCTGGGCAGCATAGTCTGATAGTAAAAGTTGTGGTTTTGTATGCTAGTGACCAGCGTACGCCGAGAACAATAATTTAATGAAAAACTAGACATGAATTGTGACTTTTCAAGTAACAATAATATTTGAGCTAGGTTTTATGAGTTTTTGTAGTGGCCATTTTGAATTTGTTTGGGTTATTTATATAATGACTGATTGATTGGAATTTCGCGTATGAGTTTTTTGCCAGCCATTCTGAACTGTAATTTTAGACTTCGGATTTCAGGCTTCAAATGTCAGAAGTCCCGACCGAGCTTTTGCAGTTTTAACATGTTTAAATAGATAGATATATTTGTTTGTCAAATGGAATCGCATTCAGGGTGCACAGTACACACATTGACTTATCTGTCTGTTGATTTAATGCTGTATCACTATCCGCGACGCTAGCCCAACATACCAAATACACAATATTGGTTCAATACTGTGCCACCGTCTGCGACGCTGGCCCGGAATTGAAACATTGGATAAATGTATTTTTATTATCAAATCTAGAGACTAAAGGGTGGAGTATGTCTGGACATAGGGGCACCCTGTTCACCCTCCTGGCAAGGAATGGAGAATCACCCGACAAGGGTACTATTGAACCAACATTGGACCCAATTATAGGCCTATTGCCGTGCAAGCCAAAAGGCAGTATCTGCTCACTTTACAAGTAAGCAGATACTGCCTTTTGCATTTGAAGAGCAGTATAGTGCGGTATCTGCTCTCTTTACAAGTAAGCAGAAACTGCCTTTTGTCATTCAAGAGTATAGTGATCCAGAAAATCCTGGAATAATCTGTAAGAACACGATGGATGTCTTAGAAAAGTCATAACACCCATCCTGACTACTCTGGGAAAGTTGTGTCAAAATTTCAAGTTGATTAGATAAAAACGCAGGGAGAAATAGCGTCTTACAAAAACGTGCCAAGAATAATTAGTTTAAAGTTCCGTTGAAAAATCAATATATTTGGGCATAGCCCAGATATAAATAGTTATATATTTGTTTGTCAAATGGAATCGCATTCAGGGTGCACAGTACATACATTGACTTATCTCTCTGTTGATTTAATGGTGTGTAACTAGCCGCGATGCTAGCCCAACATTAAAACAACATTGATTCAATGTTTTGTGTTTGAAAAGAATTGCAACTGTTATTTTAATTGTAGCATTTGAAAGGTTTCAACTGTCCATACCAAATACACAAGATTGGTTCAATACCGTGCCACCGTCTGCGACGCTGGCCCGGAATTGAAACATTAGATAAATGTATTTTTATTAGCAAATCCAGAGACTAAAGGGTGGAGTAGATCTGGACATAGGGGCACCCTGTTCACCCTCCTGGCAATGGATGGAGAATAACCATACATGTTCACTATTGAACCAAAATTGGACCCAATTATAGGCCAACTGCCGTGCAAGCCAAAAGGCAGTATCTGCTAACTTTACAAGTAAGCATTTGAAGAGCAGCATAGTGCGGTATCTGCTCACTTTACAAGTAAGCAGAAGCTGCCTTTTGCCATTTAAGAGTATAGTGATCCAGAAAATCCTGGAATATTCCGGAAGAACACGATGGATGTCTTAGAAAAGTCATAGCACCCCTCCTGACTACTCTGGGAATGTTGTGTCAAAAAATTTCAAGTTGAAGGGACCCCTTGGGATGAGACATTTTCAATGTTGTCAATTTTGAAAATTTAATTTATATGAAACTATATAGCCTACTGATCTTAACTGAAAATACGAAAAAGTCAAAAAACAATTTTAAAGCACTGAAAAAGAGTGAAATAGTTGTATTTCCAGGTCGTATATTGCCATGTAAACAAAACAAGTCAGCAATATTCAGCACTTTAGATCACATATTCCCACGTATCAGACGGTAAGATCAAACCAGTCACCGCTAATTGGTGTCTCATAGTCAGGACACGGGAGGACACACCTGCAGCACTGATTGTCTACCCAACACTGGGCCGATGCCATCAGCATGTGGCCCAATGCTGTGAAAACATTCAATCGTCCTTCAGGCATACAAATAGTTTGTTCGGGTTACTTCTGTTTTCATAGAAATGTTGATTAAAAATATTTGTACAAATATAAAAATTCTGAAATAAATAAAAACATAATCCGTGGGATACACTACTTCAGTACGGAACTGAAAACGAAAATTGATGTCATCCCAAGGGGCTGCTTTAATTAGATAAAAACTCAGGGAGAAATAGCGTCTTACAAAAACGTGCCAAGGATAATAATTTTTAAATTCTGTTGAAAACTCAATATATTTGGACATAGCCCAAATATAATGAGAAAGCAGCAAAAATTAAAATGACATAAAGAATCATTCCAACGAGATGTAAATCTGTCAGTATCAACTTTGATCGGTTGGTGAAGTGGTATTCGAGCACAGCTTTTCGAATGGAAACTACTACAGACTCTACATCGCGTAGGCATGCAGATCGTGCTATTACGGAGTAGATTACACCGACCTCTAGACAACAGGATTTGAAATTATAACCTCGGCGGTCTGAGGTCAAGCACATTGCCTCTCGATCACGGAGGCCTCCCACAGTATGAAATCGTTACGAGACAGAATTGAACTGCTTTGTTCATGACAGAGGCGATGCTGGACAATACCAGAGAATACCGGCTAACCCTTCAAGCGCTGAAATATTTTAAATAAATCAAGAAAGCAATTTTTTTGAATTTGAAATCATCACAATTGTCTTAGTTGGCTCTTTCCGCTTCATTTGAATACCTATGTCATGGGTCTACGGCCATTATTAAAAACATACTCAGAATCTGACGTCTATAGACGTCAGATTCTGACGTCTAAAGTCGATCCCCGCGCTGAAAGGGTTAAACATGATAACGTTTTTGTTCTGAATAATAACATATTTTGCCCCTCGGGTCTAAGGTGTCCTACATGCCACTCAAATCAAGGACAAATAGACATTTTAGCTCCGAAGGGGACGATTTTACAAGCAGTTCCCAGCTCCACGTCAAAAGCCTATAGCTTTATTTGCTAAAAGAGTGTTCCATCCATGTAAAATCCATCAACTAAAACAACCAAATTTACAAGACGTTCAACAGACAATCTGTATTACCCGACTATGTGTAGTCTGTATAGCACCTGATTATTAGTGTCCGAATATTCTGACTCTCGCAATGTCAAGAATTGCCCTCTCTGGATTAAAATCGGCTGTGTGTTGAGAGTTGGGCTCTCTTCTGCATCAAAGGAGAACAAGCCTGTCATTATAAGTCTGAAGGACTCTTCTGCCCAAGACTACCCGTCGCGGGAAGTCGTCCACATACGGGCACCGCTGTGGGGACGCTGGGTGGCTTGTGCGCATGCTCCCGGCTGACAATCCCTGGCTAAATTACACCCCATCATTCCCTTGTTCACGCTGTCCTGATTCGACCTGTAGCGTCTACCCACACGGGCGCCGTAATGATAGACCATTCAAAGTAAAAGTAGATCCCTCGCCCGGCGTTGGTTGGAGGCAGGGCCGACGTTTTCAACGTCGGCCCTGCTTTCAACCAACGCTGGGCGCTAGTTTGGCGGTCTATCCATGCAGTCTTTGCTGGGGATCTGGTGTCTGGAACCAGGCCACTAATTATCCCGGAACACCCCCAGAGTCCTGTCCACGCACGTCACTGAAATCTATGTAAATTATACCTTGCAGGCGACGTGTGTGTGTTTTTGAGGGATTCTACGCCCCAGGAAAAGAATGTCATTTTCGGCTCAGGCGTGCGTCACTTTCCAAGTTCTGAAGGTCCACGACACTACCAAAGATGTTCTTGTTCTAAGATGACACCCATGTAGACACAGTTATGGAAAAAGTACGCTGCTTGTTCCTGTTGAAAGAATGACACTCATGTAGGTCCATTGATGGAAAAAGTGGTCTCGTAGGCCTAATTTACTTTATCACACACATGTATTGATGAGACAAAATTATAAGTAATGTGTGTTGGGAATCAGCATCAATGAGCATATGGCACAACAGCGTGTACACGTGTAGTCCAGTCAATCTAAGAACCAACCTCAAAAAAACTTTACCAATTTTTTTTGTTGCTGCAAAGCTTTTCAACAAGGTAGTCACAAACAACATATATTAGTGAAAGTGAGTGAAAAAAAATACATTTTGTATATCAGTGTATATAGGACGATTCCAATTACAGAACACACTAAATTCTGTCGGTATACTATAGAAGCCAAGCTTGAATTGAGTAGGACTCTCAAGATCCATTAGGTTCGCCATTAAAATTCGATTATATATTGTCTGGAGATGAAAATAACTTAAAGCCATTTTTCGGCAGATGGTCAGTTGTGATCGTAGTATGGGGTCAAAGATAACAAAAATCAATAATTTTCTTTTTTTGATCACATTTATACTCAAATTGTCAAAAATTTAATTCTGATTACAAATATATGCATTATATTGCAAAAAATGGCATAGAGAGAAAATATCACGCACTGCGGGGTCAAAGGTCACAGAAATCAACAATAGAACTTCGTTATAAATGGTCATATTTATATTGAGCTTGTCAGAAATGGAATGCTGTTTACTACTAAAATATACATTATATTTTCAAAGATAAGTGCAGTCCAGTGGGTCTAAATTTCCGATCATATGTGTTCGTCTAGACATAGTTTTGTTATGTCTGTTCAAAATGACGTCACAGCCCCTACCAACAGCTATGAAACAAGGTTATATCGAGCGATGTATTGAAAGCCGACCCTGAAATCACAGTGAGACTACATGTATATATTTGAGCGACATTGTTAATATCAAACAATCAGTCAGCTAGCATCCGATCATATGGTTCTCAGTTGGCTTCTCAGACGGCATTGGGTTGAAAATGGGGCATGTAGGTCTGTTGTCTTGACATGGGACCTGCCCCGGTCAGCCTTGTAATCAGATGGCTACTCCAGTCCATGCAGACAGAACCAGGCCACTCATGACTGTCTCGCGGCCTGTAACCCGACGATTGCATGTGATTTTGAATGTATTTTTAAACCCAGCGCGAATCAACACGTAGGTCTACACATGATCAATGTCTATTAACCCTTCAACCGCCAAATTATTCAATCTGAATTTTCACCCACTATAGGTTAGAAGTCAATTTACAAAAAAATAATAAATGAGCGTACCTGATCTACGAGACAAAAATGAGATGGATCGGGCTTTAGGCCACTTTTGTGCATATACAGGCTAAATTGGTCCAGGAGAACGTCCTGAGGATGGTGAGATAAGTGAGTGAGATCTACCAGAAAATCTAGTGGGTAATTGTATGTTATGTGTTATATTCTTTGTGTTCAATTCATGCTGGAACAGGTGACTATATGCATTAATTAATGTATGTGACATACTTACAAAACACAAGCAGTCATTATAAGGATGCTCCTTTTGTGGGTTTTACAAACTATAGACTATGTAAACTAAAGACTATGTAAATTACTGAATGGCTAAACCACTGAAGCGCAAAGTTATTTAACCTTTTAACCGCCAAATTATTCAATCTGAATTCTCACCCACTTGATGTTGTGTCTCGCTGACGCGATCCACAACTTCAAGTGATTGAAAATTATTCAGATTTGACAGAATGGGGGTCAACTGTTTTCAAATATTGCTGATTGATTTCACATTTTATCTTTAACAGGTGGTACTTAATGTGCTGAAAACCCGAATATATGCGGCACCGGCGGTTAAAGGGTTAAATTTTCACCCACTTATATCTCTAGCGCGACCCACAACCTCAAGTGTCGATGGTGAAACACACATATCATTCCCAATACCAGTGATTTTATCGGCCAGTAAAACAGATTAAAAACGTATCAGTGGTTAAAGGGTCAGTAAACAGAGGTAGCTGGTTCGGTAACAGCTGCTTTATTCGATAGAATAATCAATGTTATTTTAATAAATCTATTATTTTTGTCAGGATCTAAAAATCACATAGTCGATTTTTAAGTTCATTAGATACATTTTAACAATCTTTGAACAAGAAATCTATAAATGCCGCCCTCGTGCCAACTAGTCAATATACTTCAATAGATGGGCTATTGTATGATTTCGCTGGGCAAAGTGAAAACAAAATGTATCGTATTCGCTAAATATGCTGAATCAATAAGTGCATACGTATTTTAATAAATTGTTGAATATATTGCATCAATATGCGCATACTCTTTTTTCAATGCAGCGCAGTACCGAAACGTCCGAATAGTAATGCAGTCACGTTGAATCATACGTTACAGTACAACTGTAAGTAGGCAGGCCTATGTGAGAGGGATCCTGAGACAGTGACAGTAATAGTGTAAGTATACTCAGGTGATAACGTAATTTGTTTTAACCCTGTAAGTCCTTACGATGCATTAAAGCATCATTCTACATCCCTGAAAACAGACTTAATTTTTCTACAACCAAGGGTTTTAGAATAAATATTTCCATGAAACTGGTTTACCAATTCATGGCAATTTTCTTTAATTTTTAGACCACATCAAATCATCTTCATCCACTACAAGTCGAGAATTGCGACAGCAATTCGCGGCTTGTAGTGGATGACAATGGTAAATTCAGGCTTGAAAGGGTTAATTGTTTACAAATAGTTATCTCACTAATATATGCATTCTCTTCGAGATTTACTTAGTATCGATGGCATCAGCGTGGCCGAGGCTCTCTCATCTCAGTGATAAGGGAAACATGAAAGACTACATGTATTTAACTGTGAATCACAAATCAATCAAATAGGTAATCTACATGTCCAAGGGCCGTGTTCTCATACAAGTTACGATATATTGTAGGCTTCGGATTGGTCGAAATGGTCATCTCTACCAATCCGAAGCCTACATTATATCGTAATTTGTACGAGAACACGGGTCCCTGTCGTACATTTTCCAACAAGTCTTTTTATTTGCCAATAAGTTGAACTAAACAAAAACAATCGCCCTACTCAAGCACAATATAATTTTGTGATGTTGCAATAAATGTGTGGCCTAACAGTTAAATTTCAAATGTGTGGAATGATAAAATTATTGGAATAATATACAGCTAATAAAATATCAAGTACCTGCTAAATACTCATCGCAATTTCCAGCTGCAAACTAACTCATGTGCAAAAAAAGGTATTCTGCAGATTTTACCGTTGACGGTAACACCTACAGCGCGGAATCCTGTAGACGTCAGAATCTGACGACTGTAGACGACATATTCTGACGTCTAAAGTCGATCCCCGCGTTGTAAGAATAAAAATATGTATAACGGTAGACCCACACCATAGGTATTCAAATGAATCAGAAAGAGCTAACGGAGACATGTATTATAATTTTAAATTAAAAAAACCTACCTTTGATCTCCATGGTTTATACAATAATAATTCAGCGCTTCAAAGGTTAGGGGCTGATCACCCAAAGAGGTCACAATATTTATACTAATTTACTTGAATTATACGAAATGTGTACAACATACCGCCGACTCGGGGGCTAAAGGTCGTATCTGTCACTAAACTGACGTGCGAATGAGACCATTGAACTCCGAGACGATGGTACCCCAGGATATGCGAAGGGTTCTGTAAACAATGCTGGCCCAAGTATGTGATTCTACCTCCTAATTTAAATAAGAAACTGAATTACGGATTTGATTGGCTGATCTCGTCACGTGACAGGTTGAAGCACTCTATCATTGGTCGAGGGTAGAATACCCTACTTGGTCCGCTTTTTTTATATAACTCGGCAAATGAATGTAGAGGTAAAATAAGCCAAGCCCAAAATGCGATTTTCCTGTTTATGTCATTTTGCGAAAGTTGATCATATAGAAAATAATATACTAAAATATCTAAGCCATCTGCTAAAAATGTCGAGATTTATTGAGCAACATTACACTTTTTTTTCTTTCAAAAAATAATTTTTTTCTTCGATGGTAAAGTGATCCAAGTCCATCAGTTTATATAGGGACATTTTGACTCGGAACAGGTTATCTCTGAGGCATGCGGAAAAAGGCAGCTGAAATGTTATAAAACAGCCCTGACATGCCTGATGTGGATCAGTCTATGCTTTGCCAATCATTACCAATTTTTTTTACTGAAGCAAGGTGATGAGACACTAGACAGTTTTGTTATACTTGTTGATGACTGAAAGTGATATTTCTAAATTTCAAAAAAATATTATTTTATAAAAGAAAATGAGATAAAAATTGCAAGAAAAGTGTTGTACGACATCAATAAATAAATACCTACCAGTAGGAATGTAGAGTTAACACCAATGCAGAACTACCCATATGCTTCTAGTTATCGCCGTAACAAAGTTAAATAAAAAACTAAATATATAATTTTATTATTTGATCTTAGCTGAGAAAATACGGACTTCGATCACTTTACCTCTAAGCTATTCAAATTAACATTATATCAATGTATTGTCAGCGTCGATCTGTAATTATGTCTCCTTCCATTATTATCTCATACAGCGAATCACAGCTAGGGCCCATGCAAGTTACGATATATCGTAGGTTTCGGATTGGTCGAGATGACCATCTCGACCAATCCGAAGCCTACGATGTATCGTAACTTGCACGAGAATACGACACCTGGGGTTGCAGAGAGAGACAAGGTACAATATGGGTGTGGTGACAATACTACATTATACGCCCTGCTTCACTTTATTCTGCCAGCTTTCAGACCAGTCGAATTTCTCCGTGCGCAGTCGACCATCCCAGCAATCCCCCGATATCAGACAATGCTCCCTGGATGTTGGGCCAATGCGCGAGCGTTGGCCCAACAACCAGTGAGCATTGGCAGGGCTGTCCTTACCGTTGGGAGGACCCATTCTTTCCGGACACAATGGTGGCCAGTCGAAGGAAATCAGCAGGGAAGCCATTGTCCTCCCGCAAGTAAAGTGGACTGTTTCCTGGCGAATTCGGGGATCAGTCGCATCTGGTGGCCACTGGCCACGTCGCATCATAATCGTGATAATGCATAATGGCGCAACATTTGCTAAGTGGCAAAGTGAAGCTCTGTATCCATATTCTCGTACAACTTATACTAGAATACGGACCCGGAGATGTGATATCCGATGAAGCGAATGGTAATATGAAAGGCATTACTTTAAAATTATGCCATGTTCAATACTTTTTTCATGACAACGGAAGTTATATTTATCACTCCATTAATGTGTACTCGCCTCAAAAATACATTCCATCTAAAACCTCGAAGCATTCTCTCGGACATCACCCAATGGGATGTGGATTCGTAACACTACTATTTATCTTGTAGGAGCGAAATTGCGTTCGCGGCACGAATAAATATTTGTTTCTTCTAAAAAAAAGTGAAATACCCAGCCCCGTTAGCTTTTATACCGTGTGTACTCCAGGATACAGATATTTATTATTCAGCTGCTATAATTTGACTCTTTAGACCGTATATATATATGCTTCAAAGAAATTTCAAACTAAATAAAAAAACACTACACTTCGTAACATATCCTGCAATAGATGATCAGTTAATCAAATAAAGCAATTCGGGAGATGTCTATTTTTTATAAATAATATTATTTTTCATTCATTTGAAGCTGGAATTTGCGTCAGCAATTCCAGCTTCAAATGAATAAAAAATACTCACAAACAATTCAGCAGCAAAGTGGTAACGTTGGTGGCCGCTTCACCTAAAATTTGTCAAGCCAATTTGGGGCCATATGGAATCAATCATTTCTTTCAACCATTGCAAAGTGTTACACAATAACGTCAGCCTGCCCTAGTATTTCAAGTGTGTATATGGCATGCGTGGCTCCGTTGGGAAGTGCATTCTAGTAAACAAGTAAAGTCGACCCAGAGGTGGCTCAATGCTGTCACAGCATCTGGGACGCCGGGCCGGCACTGGGCCAGCATTGGATGGACGCTTTTTCTCGGCCGGGAGCTGCACGTCCATAAAGCGGCCGCGAGGATAGCAAAAAATGCCACAGAATTGCAGAGTGCTGCTATCGATCGCTTTGTGGCGCGCCGTGCATTATACTGCTGTGCATAGCCAAAATACAGTAACTGCTAATTTGAAAGTAAGCTGTTACTGTCTTTTAGGTTTGTATTGCGTATACTGCCGTGCAAAACCAAAAATACAGTAACTATTGATTTTTCAAGGAACAGTTATACTGCTTTTGGCTTTGCGGTGCGCCTTTCGTACAGACCAAGAGTCATACCCCGGACTCCAACGACCGGGCGATAATAGAAGAAGAAACGAGTTCTGTATACCCGGAAAGTACAGTTAAACCCAAGACGAGCGGTCATTTCCACGGGAGGGGGAGGGGGTAGTGTGTGAGGCAAATCTTCAATCCTCGATTACCGATCCCCAACAAAAGAAGCAGAGTTGATTATTAAATGCTCACCCACTTGAAGTCGTGGGTCAAGTGGGTGAAATCATCCAAATTTGTTTCATTTGAAACTAAATATTTGTAAACCTTGATGTTTAAACAGGCTAACTGTGAATAATTTTTATCGGCTAATAAAACTAATAAAAATGTACTACAGGGCCCTTATTCTCGTACAAGTTACGATATATCGTAGGCTTTTGATTGGTCGAGATGGCCATCTCGACCAATCAGAAGCCTGCGATATATCGTAACTTGTACGAGAATACGGCCCCAGTCGTGTCTAGTGGTTTAATGGCTAAGACCCAGACCTGTTCTTGCTGGCGTTACTCATCCGGATGTGAGAAGCAATGATATAACGTCTAGTAACAGTTTAAAAATGGTGAATTGAAGCCACAATTAAATTGCCACACTGCTGCAGTGCAAAGCCAAACAGCCGTAACTACCTTTCGGCTAAGTGGAACAAAATAATTTGGATATGAAAGGGTGTATCTGCCCTACACCCTCTCATATCCCAGTGGACGAATTATCGATGTAGGCTGCTGACACATCCCGGCGAACTCGCGACGTGGTCCTAATGTTGTATCGATGTTGGGCCAACGTTGCTAGCTTAATATTCTGTGCATCAATAATAATGATGATGGACTAAATGTTTACTGTTTTACGAGCAAAATTTTGTGGTAGCAACAATCGCACTTACATTATCATAAATAATCGCGCACTGAATAGAACGATATCATTATTATTTTCTTCAAACCAAACGGTCACTTCAATTTTGTTTATGTTTCTGACGTTATTAGTTACAATATTTTTAAACCTGGCAAATTATTGCAGTTATGGCATTTTGTCTGGTTTGGCTATATAATATGAAGTACTGATACTTCAGGCCAACTTTCTGCATTGTGTTATCATATATAGATACATTTTTAAAGGTCTGTAAACGTATGATGTAAAATATTGTAGGCCTATATCTAAGTTAATCTATTGAGACAACCATCAGCACTAATGTAAATCATATCCAGATGATATCTACGTTTCTCTTGAATATTCATCCCTTAATTGTATAGATTCGTCATTTTGCTCGATAACTAAATACATAAGACAGATATAAATCCAAACGATTCAGCTTAAAAATACGTCGACTCAAAGACAAGTTTGAAAGTGAGAAATATTTATCTCGTTAATTATTGCAGCTACGGTGTATTATTGCATTAGAACCGTGTTGTCGTGCCAAGCCAAAAGGCAGTAACTGCAGTTAGTGGCTTTTGCCTTTGCAGAACAGTGTGATTGTACTTATGTGACTCCACTACAACATCAATTTACAAGCATAATACACATTTATAATAACACAATTACTGATAATGGGACCACGACCATGACGTTGTTGGCAATGGTAGGATGTCTCATTCCCCGTTGATGGACCATGTAACGACAGCAAAGTAAATACAGCGGCGGCCATTGTC
Source organism: Flabesymbios commensalis (assembly GCA_964017125.1). Classification (NCBI taxonomy): domain Eukaryota; kingdom Metazoa; phylum Annelida; class Polychaeta; order Terebellida; family Flabelligeridae; genus Flabesymbios; species Flabesymbios commensalis. The sequence goes on along the minus strand of OZ024916.1, from coordinate 31,462,836 downwards.
CATTGCTCTGTTGGTCTTGGAACCCTCGCTGGCGAGACGTGCCTATTATATTTTGGACGCCACAACTGATCCACCCTTTGGTCGCCGTGCCTTCTAATGTCCTTCAAATGCTTAAATTGTCGTGTTTTTCTCTCATTTGATGCTGGAATTGCTGACGCAATTTCCAGCATCAAATGAGAGAAAAATACCATACGCTGACCTCACAGAAAATATCTAACTGGATTGACATGAGTGTCAACAACCTACCTTAGCTGTAGTTAAGCAGTTGTTTTTAATCTCTGTTTTAGATTTTTTTTTCTTGTTTTCTGCAATTATAAAGGGCTAAAAACCACAACTCAATTGAATTAATACAGGATTTAACAATCAATTATATGGTTAACCTATGGTTTAACTAAGTGAAACACAGTGGGCATGCTGTGGATTTTACGGTGGGAAACGAGGATAATTCTAGGATTTTTTGCTTGCGGATCTCTAGGGTTATAATCCTGGTGATGGCGCTGATGGCCAAACAAGCACATTGGATCAGAGGGGGACGGCCGCGGCGCGCCATCGTAAGCTCGTGTCGTGCGCATAAAACCTGGATGGCCATGAGGCGACATCGTAGACGGGGAGTCCCGTAATATAGTGGTCGGGATGGCGTGGTTCTGGACCCGGCGCTTGGCCTGTGTCAACAAGGTATTGAATTAGGAGTGGTGTCGGCAAATGGGTTGGGTGACACTCGTCCATCCGAGCAGGAGACGGCCACAGAACCGAAACAAACCGGCTCAGGCGGGGCGAGCAATCGCAACACGTCCATAGCTGTGGGTTGTTGCCGATCCATCAAAATGGACAGCGATCCCTGTTCGCGGATTGCGCCTTTTTATCTACTTGTGTTTTCGGCTCGGGGCTGTGCTTCCGCCTGGTATAAGGTACACACTCAGTATGGCAATCACATGTTCACAACATATACACCCTCCAAATAACAGGCTCGTTTTAACCCTCACAACGCTGAAATATTTGGAGATCAAATTTGTTGTTTTTTCAATTTGAAATCATCATAAATGTCTTAGTTAACTCTTTTCGATTCATTTGAATTCCTATTTTATGTGTCTACGGCACTGTAAATATATTTACTCTTACAGCGCGGTGATCTTTTTAGACGTCAGAATCTGACGTCTACAGACGTCAGATTCTGATGTCTAAAATAGATCCCCGCGCTGAAAGGGTTAAAGAAGTTAATTAGAACATTTCGCTTGTGTATATACACATATCATATTCTGCCGTGCAAAATATAGGAAAGCTGCTTACTGTTAGCCCTTTAACCGCCGGTGCCGCATATATTCGGGTTTTCATTTTTATTAGCACATTAAGTACCACATTTTAAATATGTTGAAGCTAAATTATGACATCAACCAGCAAGATTTGAAAAGAATTGACCTCTATCGTATAAAATCTGAATAATATTTACTCACTTGAAGTTGTGAATCGCGTCAGCGAGACGCAACTTCAAGTGGGTGAAAATTCAAATTGAATAATTTGGCGGTTAAAGTGTTATGTCAGCAGTACTGTTTCTTGTTTTATAAGGCAGTATTGTGAACAGAAACTGTATGCGTACAATTTTAAAATAAACTTATTTTTTGTATGTTATAATGGAACAATATACACGTGAAATATTTCACTGTTATCTGATTGTAACATACAAGGTTATTTCAGTTCTACTGTATGGTATAACAAAAATGTTTCAGATACACGTGGAGGCTTTATACATGTAATAACATTATTATATCACAGAGAACATAACCTAACCATTGTAACGCTGAAATAGGTTTTTATAAACCATGGAGACCAACGGGGTTTTTTCAATTTGAAATCAACATAAAGTTTCTCAGTTAGCTTTTTCCGCTTCATTTGAATACCTATGTTATGTATCTACTGTCACAATTAATATTTTACTCTTTCAGTGCGGGGACCGACTTTAGATGTCAGATTTTGACGCCGACTTTAGACGTCAGATTCTGACGTCTAAAGTCTGTTCCCGCGCTGTATCGGTTAATAGCCCACACGAGTGACATCTACTTAAGTTGTACAATGTATGAAATCACGAAACGCTCTTTATTAATAACAACGAAAAACGTATTATTTCATGGCTGTATTATCTGTATATCAAAACATGTTATGAGAACGGCTCAGTCATTTTGAGAGCCTGATTTCTCCACAAGACGATAACTTATTTAGATACATAAAACAAGGGTAATGTAATTATTTTAAGTGCACATAATAGTATTAGAATTCAGGTTTCGTCGATGCCATTTAAAGTGCGCTATGACCAAATGAATCAACGTGACATTTTGTTTTGCTACTGCATCATGACAGAAGCCTTGGGTAAGCTCTCTGGATTGCCTTGTCACTTAACTAACTAGCAGGTGGAAACTCTTAGATCCCCAGAGAACCATCATTAAAATACTGAATGAAAGGGTGTCCTGTTCTGAAAGGTTAACACTCACAGCGCGAGGATCGACTTTAGACGTTAGAATCTGACGTCCATAGACGTCAGATTCTGACGTCTAAAGTCGATCCCCGCACTTAAAGAATTAAAACATATTTATATTGGCCATAGGCCCATAACATATGTAATTCAAATGAGGTAGGAGAAGCATGATGACATGATGATTTTAAATAAAACAAAATATCCAGGGCTCTAAGGATTGAATAACTCACCTGTGATATAAGAGGACAAATCCAGAATGATGATAAGGCGTGAGTTCAACGTACCCAGCTGAAAAATATTTCTTTTTCAGATGCCGTTGTAAATCAAAACATATCCATGCCTCTACAGTAACAATGCAGTGCTATTTGTTGTCGTGAAGGTAGGTATAATCCTAATTTGCAACCGCTGATTACAGATAAATGTATAGTTTTATTGCAGTAGCAAAGATAATCTCAGATAAAATAAACATTGTGTTTTTGATATCCAGACTGAAAGAGGACGGGTTGTTTTTTGTCAGGATCCGTGCGTGCACAATAATCAGCCCCCAGCCTGGTCATCCATCACGGATGTCCTTCTGTGGTGTGAGATCCGTGTGCCGTGGCTGGAAGGCAGGCCTGACCCGAGAAAGGCCTCCGTAACAGGATCCCCAAAACATACACCTATAGTCCTGCTGCCTATGGGCACAGACCGCCGTCTGGATGGCTGTCTGGCAGTCAGTCTCTTCTGCCTGCAGGCGTATGCAGCACCTCCCTGGAGACGACCAGAATGGCAGGCCAACAATCACGACAACCAACCGAGCTGCTGCGACAATCCCAGGAAGAAAACTGCATCCCGCCAAACAAGAAACATTGGAGCAATGTTGGGTTAATGTTGGGCCAACATCAACCCAACATTGTTTCAATGTGTCGTGTTTGCCCGGATTGAATGATTGCGGTGGCTTAATGTTGGACAAAATCTCCAACGTTGAGTCGGTCCTGACGCCACAGCTACATAATGATTTTTACTTTCTGGAAAGCCAATCTGTTATATTGCTCTGGGAAGGGAATCATATTGGAAAATAATGACATCACGTTGACAATAATTTATTCCTAGTGTGTTTGGTCAATCGAAATCAACAGACCACTAGATAATTTTTGCATGGCTATGATAAAAGCGGCTTATAGTCAGGCAGAATATTGGCATTTTGGGGCTGAACCTTGCAATGTCGAATTACAATAGTTTTTTTGCATTTTTGAATGGACAATATCCACCTCTTTAAGAATCAGCTGGCGTTCCATGCCTAAACCTTGTGGGTTTTTCAAAATTCAAGATGGCCGCCAAGATGGCCGCCGTATCACTAAAATTGCCGTTACTTTTTTAATAATCGACTTAGGGTCTTGATTTTGGTGTCTAATGGTAGGTTTTGGGTGCCAATGAATCCATTTATGTGGTTTATTTTATGGCTAAGTGTAGTATACACTCTAATTTGATGAAATCACAAAAAATATAAGACTACAGAAATTCAAGTGATCCCGCCCCGAATTTGATTGAAGCAATTTTGTGTTATTAACATAGTCCATGACTGGATAAAAAATCAAGACGCAAGACAACTAGGCATAAGAGGCTAAGTGTAAGAGTAAGATCAATAAGTATATAGTCAGTTAGAGACTGCAAACCTCCAGCCATCAAATTAATGATCTTAATCTGGATACCGATAGTAATTTGGATCATTCCCACAATTTATTGGATTGGTCCTGAGCCAGAGACACACATCTGATAAAAGTTTCATGCACATCTGTCGGATCTGGATCATAATCCGTATCCCCAAATTTTAACTGTTTTTTCTTGGCTCGAGACAAACCTCAGGTAAGAAATCATGCAAATACGTTAGTTACTTTTTAAGACAACAAACCAACTCGACCAAAAACATAACCTTCCTGGTGGAAGCAATAAGTCAGTCTAGAATCACTACTACTCTGTTTAGAGTAATGGTCTAGCTAACTACCACTGTTTTCCAAATGGTATGCATATTATTAGTATTACTAATCACCGAAAGTCGGCCATTTTTAATTTGATCAGATTGATGTTTTTCAAGGTTTATCCCTTCCTGAAACCTCACATTTTGCTTCATGGTAGTGGTCTGGCTATCTAGCATGGTTTACAATATATAAGACATGCTAAAGTAATAATGGCCGCAAGTCGGCCATTTTGAATTTGATGAAGTTGAAATATTTCAGGGTGCATTCTCTCCTGAAATTTCACATTTTGTTTCATAGTAATGGTCCAGCTATCTAGGACGGTTTACCAAATATGACGCATTTTAAAGTAAATAATGGCTGATAGTCGGCCATTTTGATTTTGAACAAGTTAACCATTTTCAGAGTGCATCCTCCCCTGAAACCTCCTTTGTTGTTTTATAGTAATGGTCTGGTCACCTAGCACGGTTAACAAAATACCAGACACATGAAAGTGAATAATGGCAGATAGGCGACCATTTTGTATTTGAATAAATTTTAAAAAAAATCAGGTTGCATCCTCCTCTGAAACCACACATTTTGTTTTATAGTGATGGTCTAGCGGTTTTCATGATATTCCGCAAAATATTGTAATTGCATATACTGATGTTATAAATCAGGCAGAAGTGCTGGGTCAACATCAAGGTACAATAACCTGAAAAGGCACAACTAGGGAACTTAGAAATCATGTAGGCCTATATATGCAATATGACAAACCTTGCTTAATACACTCAATAATAATTGTGCCTTCAAAACCGTGATCTACTTGCCTGAGCCACAAACCACAATGCTGAATGTGTTGTTGCAGATCCGCTTGCAACTACATGTAGGGTGTGAAGGGTTTCCAAATGTGGCTAATTTGCGACCTTCATTCTGTAAGATTGTTCCTTATTTTTTACACCGAAAGAAATATTTCCTGTGGAGAGATTATATGAAGTTTTTGAACGCGGCAGCCTGGGTCGATCCAGAACATGCACGTGTGTATTTTAATACTCAAAATATACTAATACCTATCGAACACCACATTTACCCATCATATTCACGTAGAATGTTTGAAAGTTGGATCTTGAGGAGATGATATACTTGCCTTTCTTTGGTCATCATAGCAGATCATCTATCAACATGACTTCTGATTGTGTAAGTGTGCCAGTGCCGCTGTTTACCTCTAGTTTTAGCTTGTTATTGAGAGTAGCCTTATTTTTACATCTCGCATGTCACCATTATGCTTAATTACAAGGTATGTGCCGTCAGTTCATGTGTCAGTATTTCCTGGATATTCAAATCTATTTTGCTCACAAAAACACCGAGTGCACACGCATGGATGAGATTCCGTGAACTTATTTCGAGGTTATCTACTAAAACATGCTGGCGCTTATGGTGAAAATTGATGAGTTGTTTACTTATCATGCTAATAGGTTGATTCAATGATGGGCCTCAACAATTCCTCAATGACTAACCTCAATATCCTAACACTTTGTGGAAATTTCTTCCTTCAGCATCGAGTCAACACTCCCAAAATGATCCACTAATCAAAACATGGTAATGATCGTGCGTACATTTTCATGATTTCTCAGAGGATGTTTACTACATATTTAAACCGATTTGTATCATTAAATATTATGCTCACATCTATTTGTACAACTGCATATCGGTTCAAGTGGCTTTCATGAGGCATTTGTGACATTGTCATCTTCCTTGTCCACCTCCACTAGCTTATTTAACATGGAACCTTGGAGTCATGTCTGAACAGAAGAATTGAAGCAATACCAGACGAATGCGATGCAACTACGTCATCGTATAAGAACTTTTGTTCGTCCAGAGACAAATAATCCAACTTGGTCTCTATAGATAGCATCAATATCTACTTGAGTTCAAAAATCTACTCTGACCACTCATGTCTCAATGAAAGCCTCGTCATTATAGCCTACTTGACCCCAGAAAGATGTTTATTTTCATTCTGAATGAGAAACTTGCCACAGCAAGATCGATAGTATCGGGCACCCTAAGGTCTCGCCACCTTTAACCCGTCATAGCGTTGGTAACATTTCCCCTCCAGTAGTTACGTATATGTTTTGCATGGCTCGTATCGCTGCCTTGGTACTGTTAGATCGTACTCATTTGATAGAATAGATGTAGTCAAAATTGTCCCTCTTAACTTTAAGTTAGTATTTATAAGCTGACAAGACAACAAATTTGTCTTAGAATTCGCTTAGTTTGATGCACAATTGTTGTGAGCACGAACTGATGTTGATGATCCGAATTGATCATAAATGATGTCACCCCTTGTCTCACTGCAGAACAAATACTTTCAATCCTTACGTAATTACCTAAAGGTTTGTTGTCGTTGGAACAGTAAGAGCTAAATCTTTGGAGAAGCATTTCTCACCAAATTATTCAGCCAAAACACATAAAATAGAGCATATTATTATTCAGAACTGTAATTATGTTATCAGAAGTAATCGCTAAAAATAGCGATTGTGAAATCTCAGATGATATAGCGCGATTTGGCTTTTTAATCACTATTTTGGCGGCCATTTTAAATTTTTACACCAGAACTGCATTTGATCTCTAAGATAGCATCAAAATCGGATTCCCCGACCCAAAAACCCGGACCTAGACACCAAAATCATGTCTCTAAGTCAATTTGTGAGGAAGTTAGAGCTTGTATTATGGCTGAATAGCCATTTTGGCGGCCATCTTGGATTTTGAAAAACCCACAAAGGTTGGACATGGAACGCCAGCTGATTCTTGATCTATAGCTTATATTCAACTAAAAAATGTAAAAAAAAGATTGTAATTCGACATTGCAAGGTCATCTTATGGTTCTGCCTGACTATTATCTCAGAAATAGATTGAGCGATCTGCCGACAAGTGCAAAACAGATCGACGTTTCCCGTCACCAAGCAGTGGTTAATATCAAAGACCCTGAGAAAAACAACGTAGTGAGTTGTATTCCTGAGCAATGGAGAGCAAACACTAAACATTCACCCAATGCTGGCACACTGTTGGTCCATCGTCTGCGACGCTGGCCCAACAGTGTGCCAACATTGGGCGAATGCTTAGTGTTTGCTGTGTGGTGTGTAAGTTTGTTGTACATTCTACGCTGCGAAGTAATTATAGCATATTTTGAAAGGGCAGCATTCAAACAGTTTAGGTAAATCGAAATAGTCAAAAATAACAACTGAATGACGGCGGTGATTTGCTGATCTCGTCGTATGCCCTCCTTCTTGAAAAGTATTATGTCCAAGCAGTCAAATTTATACAAAAAAATATTTTTGACTAAAAGAGTATAGTATCTGCATACCTATCTGTTAGAGATTCAATTCTGTCAGCTTTGAAACAGACTGCATGCTTGTGTCACCATGGTCATAAATGGTGCATGATCCAGGCCATGAATATTTGGCATTTACTACCACTTTTGGGGGTAGATTCTCACTATGCTATTCAATTCTGTCAGCTTTGAAACAGACTACATGCTTGTGTCATCATGGTCATAAATAAAGCATATAAAGCATGTGAAATATTACAATGTTGTACTTACTGGTATCGCGCTTGTTATATTGCTTGGGAATAGTATGTTTATCTGTTGTTGAAGCCATCTACTGTCAATGATAATTAGTTTAAGAATGATATTGTGTCAAAATTGCACTGGACAAATAAATAAATGGACGGATGAATAAATGGACGGATGAATGAATGAATGAGTGAGTGAGTGAGTGAGTGAGTGAGTGAGTGAGTGAGTGAATGAATGAATGAATGAATGAATGAATGAATGAATGAATGAATGATTGAATAAATGAATGAATGAATAAATGAATGAATAAATGAATGAATGAATGAATGAATGAATGAATGAATGAATGGATGAATGAATGAATGAATGAATGAATGAATGAATAAATGAATAAATGAATAAATGAATTGAATGAATAAATGAATGAATGAATGAATGAATGGATGAATGAATGAATGAATGAATGAATGAATGAATGAATGAATGAATGAATGAATGAATGAATGAATGAATGAATGAATGAATGTGCACATATAATTTACTGGGCAAAGTGAACAATAAAATAATTGGGATGCTGAGACTTAATGTTGGTCCACCGTCGTGGACAGTAAACCAACATTAAATCAGCATAGGACCAACGTCTCGTATTTGGTCGGATCAGCTCTGAAGTGGTGTAAGAACATGTGCTCTCAAGAGCTGTATAATACCAGAGTAAAGTACCCTACAAACGTACATGTGGTATTGATTCTACATTCAAATGGAGCTACTTCCCCTCTCTCCTTATTGAACCCTTGGTTTTCAGAGCTGGTTTTCCTTTCCGCCTGCTCTAAGATTAACCTTGCCGTATTCAATCACGATAATTTATATTCATTCACGATAATAGATAGGTGACTACCGTATAGATCGTTTTACTAAATTTATGTATGTGTTAGATTGTCCAGCTTAACCAATAATAGAAAAAATATTGCAGCCACATTTTTTTTCTAAAAATTATATTTTTAAAAATGTTGCTTAACAGAAATACCTATTTTTTTATACCATGGATGACATGGGAACACTGATATATCCAACATGAGATATCACAGCATCTGAATATCTTACATCAATTGTGCTGATGAAGTTTCAGTAAGTACATACATAGTTTATTTGTTATTATAATTGTACATGTTTGGTTTAGTTAATATATTGTAGTTTGCTTTACAAATTAGTGAATACAAATGATTGATTTGTGTTGTAGCCCGCGTTGAGACCCATAAAACACGTAATATTGACCCAGTGTAGATATAATGTTGGCCCACCGTCTGCGACGCTGCCCCAACATATACCAACACTGGATCAACGTCTTGTGTTTGCTGGGGAGCCTAATCAGTATCCCAGTAACACGAGGCATTGCTGGATTGATGTTGGCCCACCGTCTACGACGGTGGACCAACATCAAACCAACATTGGCCCAGCGTCTCTGGTTTGCTAAAGAGATAACCTCGCCTTGGCTTCAGGGCACTGGGAGCAGGCGGTGCAGCCTCTGAATTTTGCATCTTTGTCAGTCAGTGTAACCCAGTGAGGCGCTGAAGTATTTTTTGTATCTACCATTGAGACTGAAGGGTTTTTTCAATTTGAAAATCGCCATAAATGGCTTAGTTAGCTCTTTCCGCTTCATTTGAATACCTATGTCATGGGTCAACGGCCATTAGAAATATCTTACTCTTTCAGTGTGGGTATCGACTTTAGACGTCGTAATCTGACGTCTATAGACGTCAGACTCCGACGTCTAAAGTGGTTCATCTGCAGTGGTTCACGGTGCAGTGGATCATCCCCCGCTTTCGCATTCATGTTTCAAAGACAGAAAAATGTTTCTTCCCCGCTCACTCGTGAAAAATCAATATTATTGGCAGCCTCCGTGACTGAGAGGTAGCGTGCTCGGCCTCAGACTGACAGGGCTAGACTTTGTAATCATGTGTCTGGAGGGCAGTGTCAACTCATTCATCTCACAATCATTTTCAAACCAACTTGACATTATTGAGTATGGGAATACGTTATAATACAGTATAGCTTCTTTTACATGTGAACATTAATTTAAAGAAGTTGTGTAGTACATGACCACAAAGAGTTCGTGAATATGGATCAATGACATCTGACAGAAGTGACATCCACTAACACTTTGGGCGCAATGGATTGATCGAGGAAGGGGACTTTGATGCTTTAACGTGTCACATCTAACAGATTCTTAATTTACTCGACATCATCGATTTCTCAAAGAAAACTGTTGTTTTATTCAGGAATAGAATTTAAAGGCTTAGTCAACGTTTTAATGACGGGAGTATTGGATCGGTACTTTTAACCGCCGGTCCCGGTCAGGCCTATATTCGGTTTTTAATGTTAATGAGTATATGAGGCCCCTGGGATCGATTTGCCTGAACCCAAAAAACATGCAGTGGTTTTAAATTCATGAGGTGACTCATGTCTGACTGGTTCTAATACGTGTACTGTTACTTCTGCTTACTTGTAAAGTAGTCAGATACTACCTTCGTCTTAATGTATTTCCGCTCCTTTTTATATCAATCTTCATTTATATTGTTTAAAGGTCAACACCATTTGTTTGAGGAACAATATAAAAACATCTCTTTCATATCCAAGGGATCTGTATGTGCAAATATGCGGCCTAAACAAAACTGCATCCATTTAATCATTCATAAAGCAGAAAAAATTAGCAAAGACATTTATGATTTCCAATTGAGAAAACATTTGGTCTCCATGGTTTGTACAAAAATAGTTGAGCGCTTTCGTGGTTAAACATCACGATTTGCAAATTGTCAGGCAATCTCAAGCTCCACTCACAGATACCACGTTTGAGGTATTGCCATGAACCCCATAAAGGAGATATGACACTGTTATCGGAAACGAAATGAGCGTTTAATTTGTGGGTCACAGCGACACATAACTTCTAGACAGTACTTTATCTTAGCGCGTCAAGGGTTAATATCGCAGTATTAGCATTGACTTTAACGCTAGATTACGAGGTAAAATATACCGTCTATACATCTGGACTGTTACTTGTCACTTATCATTCCCTTCAAACAAATCTGGCTGAATGATTTTATTGATATTTTTGACAAAGATAAACGAGGTGTCTGTGCGGCATATCCTAGCAACGTTGGCCAATGTTGGTTGATTGTTGGGCCACCGTCTTCGACGCTGGCCCAACATTAAACCAACATTGGGTCAATGTGTTTGCTAGGCATACAGATGAAGTCAACACCCACGCTCTAAAAATAAATTATTGCTGGATCCGTGTCTCAAGCTTGCTGAGTATTGCTTATGAATCCGCTCTTGCAAAAAAATGAATGAACGAATAAAGTTTTAGGCCACCCTTGTGCACATACTGGCTAAAATGGGCATGATAACCTCTTGCGAATGGTGAGATATACCAGAATGATGACACTGCTCTCCATACACAGGATTCGAGTCCTGGCGGTCTGATGTCGGTCACGCTACCTCTCGGTCAAGGAGGTTCCCCACATTCGCTCTCGCGGTAGTGTCACGTGATTATAGATCGCGGCAGTGGTCGCCAGAGGTCGTCAGAATTCCTCTCGCCACCCCCTCTAGCGACTGTGCCCGGGTTGGAGAGAAGTAATGTGGTTATCCGTCGAACACGGGTTTAGACAAATCTCGTTATCCCACATAAAAGCGGGGCAGGGTTTTTAGCGCCAGACGGGAATCCTGAAAAATCACCGACCACTTCAATCTGACGAATGCTACCAGAGATGAAATTATGGACGACGAAATGTGTTGCTGCAGCTATCAAACATGACATGTTCATCATTTTGTTGTTTCAGTGTTGGACTGATGTCTGCGACATCAGTCCATCACTGAAACAACATAATTATGGTTCAATCGTGGTGTCGACACAATGTTACTAGAACATGCAGTATTACTTAAAAACGTTAACGATTTTCCTGGATTTTCAAAGCAAAACAAATAGGAGACTTTAACCCTATGTTAGTTTAGTGTTGAGACGACGTGGCAAACGTTGCGCCAGCATGAAACCAGCACAATTTAATCGTCAACAAATGGTAGTGGCTAGATCTGCTGGGATGCACTGCCGTTTTTGACAAAATGATTATCTCATGTTTGTACCACATTTTGTGAAATTTTGATTTTCAAGGTATATAAAAAAAATGCACATCCTTGTTTGCGTATTTTTTACTGCATAATATACAACAAGCTCAACTATCTGATACAGTAAGTCCCTTGAAGTCAGAGTGTTATTTTAACGCCTAGGTAATGGTCTGTCTTCACTTGATTCCTTATTCTACCTGCTGGCATGATCACGATAAATCAAAAATATCTTGGTTTTTTTTTAATAACCCTTACAACGCCGAAATATAATTGTATTATTTTTTAAATTTGAAATCATCATGAATGTCCTAGCTAAATCTTTCTGCTTCATTTGAATACGCATGTCTACGGGCATTATTGTTTTTTTAATTCTTTCAGTGCGGGGATCGATTTTAGATGTGATAATCTGAGGTCTTTAGACGTCGGATTCTGACCTGTAAAGTCGATCCCCGCGTTGAAAGGGTTAAACGAATGTTTGGCCAACATTAATGTAATTTTAATGAAGCTCTTCCAAAAACATAATACAAAAAATCCTGATCTGATTTCACGGCTTGACGAGAAGAAAACAGATACCCGTGTAATTAAGACATCCCAGTTATGAAAAGGTAAATCCTTTCCCTGGGTAAAACCAAGAAGTCTTTGCAGCTCTGTCAATTGTCATCAATTACGTCGTTTTCTACATGAAACTCGATGATAATAAGCGCGCCGAGGAAAAACCGTGCCGGGGAAAAAGAAAGCCCCCGGGGGGATTGATAAATCTGTTTTGACGCCGCCATCCACCACGCCAAACCGGAGCTGTTACAATTCACTTACCCGGGCTTTTAGGCCACTGTCTGTACTCTGGGGGTTTTCTTCGGGAAATGCCTCTTGTTTTTTGCACTCCGCAAACACGATCAACGCAATCTGAAGCTCAATGGTCTTTAGGGACAAGCCACGGAGGATGCATTAGTAGGGTAGGAGGGACGCTGGCCCAATGCTGGGTTAATGTTGGCCAGCGTCGCAGACGCTGGCCCAACATTAACCCAGCAGTGACATCCCGTGTTTGCCAGCTGAGGAGTCTGATTTTAGCCAGGCATTGACCCTTTGCGTTCCAATGCCGACAATAATTGTCTTAAACATTGCATTGCATAACAAAATAATGACGTATGTTAAAAGTTAAATTCGTGTGTATCAAAATACAAATGTTTACCCCCAAGCTACAAAGGGAATGTAATGTCAGTATCCTCCATTGGAAGTTTTTGGTCGCGGTAGAACTTTGACAACCACTCTCTTAATTACGGTAATACATTATATTGATAACCAATTTGAACATGTACTTTAGTAGTAAATGTTAAAGCGTCTATATAGAATCCTATGAAATGTTCCATTTCTGTCGTATACAGTATTACTATACATACACAGAACCGCTGAAATGTTGACCCGTAAAAAAATATTTAAAAGTATACGGTCTGCCGGACACGAAAGGTTCATTTGATCTTGAATAAATGTGGTGGGTCAACGCATAAACAACAACATTTGTGCGGTTAGGTTTTCAAATAATTATATTCAACACACAACCAGACTGGATAAATGTAGACGGGTTCACAAATAAAACCACGCGAGCTGACATAAAGGGTATTAACTTTTTCATTGCGGGGAGCGTTTTTTAGACGTCAGAATCTGACGTCTATTGTTATCTACTTTGTGGTGATATATGACAGCCCGTTAGAGGAAAGGATTCTGATGTGACTTGAAAAAAAGCAAGAGAGAAAAACACTGCCACGAAAACAGCGCGGGATGCCAGTGTTAATAATTTAACCCTTTAAGCCTTCGCGATGCATTAAAGCATCCTTTTACATCCCTGAAAACATACTTAATTTTCCTACAACCAAGGGTCTTAAAACGGAAATTCCCACGAAACTGGCTTACAAATACATGGCAATTTTCTTTATTTTTTAAACCGCATCAAATCATCTTCATCCACTACAAGTCGAGAATTGCTGCAGCGATTCGCGGCTTGTAGTGGATGAAGATGACAATGATAAACTCAGGCTTCAAAGGGTTAACTGTTACAGTTCCAGATGCTACGGCCGGATTAGGACCATGAGATTTTATATATTTTATTTCGTGAAACGCTGTAATTTTTGTGTTTATTATTTGTACATTGTAGTGGCTTTAGGAGCTACAGTTATAAAATATCAAAGTTAAAATAAGTTTCCATAACAACATGATAATTTATAAATTCTGGGCTGGTAATAAAATTAACACTGGCGCAATCAGTTTTTCTTAAGCTTCAGTGGGATGAGGCAGGGCGCGACCTTTTCACCTTTCTTTTTTCACTATTCACCTTCGTCACATACATGTACTCGCACACGGACTTCACCTGTTCAAGGTAGAAGTATGCAAGGTGAATTGTTTACGTGTGGCTGACATATGCCTGAAAGAGAGGCCCAAAAGGTTACAAGTATCTGAGGGCACATTTTGTGTTTAACCTTTAACCCTTTAACCGCCTGTGCCGATTATATTAGGTTTTTTTCATTTCGTTTGATCAGGACAACCAGCTTTTGAACGTGTAAAAGAAAATCGTGACACCAATCAGCAAAATATGAAAATTGTTATAACCTCCATTTTTCAAATCTGAATAATTTTCACTCACTTGAAGTTGTAGATCGCGTCAGCGAGACACAACTTCAAGTGGGTGAAAACTCCAATTAAATAATTTGGCGGTTAAAGAGTGCAGAAATACTTTTATATAAACCACGGAGAAAAAATGATTTTTTTTAAATCATCATAAAAGCTTGAATGAGATCTTTCCGCTTCATTTGAATGTTATGTGTCTACGGCCAGTATAAGTATTTTAATTATTTCAGTGAGGGGATCAATTTTAGACGTCAGATTCTGAAATCTAAAGTCGGTCCCCTCACTGAAGGGGGTTAACGTGAAAGGGCAAAAACGTTTTGGCTTTGCAAATCATTTTTTAATGAACCTGCAGAAACGGAGCACTGAAATAGGTTGCTACAGCGAGCGATGAGTACTAAATACATTAGATATAGCCTATTGTCTCCAGTGATGTTTAAAAAGAAACACACTGCCCTGGACGGCATGGAGCACAAATGGGTATTTTCAATTTGAAATCATGGCAAATGTCTTAGCTAGCTCTTTTTGCTTCATTTGAATACATATGTTATGATTCAACGGCCATTATAAGTATTTTAATTTTTTTAATACGGGGTTCGACTGACATCTAAATTCGATATCTGTGCTGGAAGAGTTAAAGAATCATTCAGCTTCAAAACGCGCATGCCTGGGACGGTCAAGTGTAGGCCAACAGTAGCCTATTGAGTACAGATTGACGGCATTAATATAGCCACTGAACTGATTACAAGATACTACTTAAACGAGACATTGATCCAATGCTGTTTTAATGTTAGGCCAACGTCTGCGACGCTGGCCCAACATTGAACCAGCATTAGTTAAATGTACAATGTTTGAGAGAAACGCAAGACATTTGTATGACATTTATGCAATGTAGGCCCAACGTCTTCGACGTTGGTCCAACATTGCATAAAGTCATACAAATGTTTTGTGTTTACTGGGTGACAATACATTCAAGCTTGGGGGTCAAGCAGTTTCCAAATCCCCGCAGTAATACAGTCAGGTTGTTTGCAAGTGGGCGACCAAGTAGGGGCAAAAGACAAGGGCCTTTTAATTATTACGTCATAGATGTCGCTCAAGTCTATATGCACTTGCTGTGATTTGAGAACTTGCTCTTAATGAGGCTTTGGGTATGAAACGCATATTTAGTATTATTATGGAATAGGGCCTTGGCTTACCCACGGGCACTATTGCTTTCTGGGGGACCCTTGTCCCGCGAATTTTGACAGTTGACTACACCTTTAATCTGATTTTAAGCATAATTTATCAAGTTTATCATGTTTATTACTGTTTCAAGTCAAATCATATTATTATCTCTGTCGCGTTAAGTTAAATGGCATCAACTGCTAACTTGAAAAGTAAGCAGTTACTGTATCTTGGCTTCGCACAGCAGATCAGCATATTAACCGCCATATTATTTATTGGAATGTTCACCCACTTGAATGTGTGTCTCGCTGACGAGATACATAATTTCAAGTTGGAGGTCAACGATTTTGAAATCTGGTTGATTGATGTCAAGCTTTATCTTCATTTTCAAAAGCTGGTATCTAATGTGATAATAATAAAAAAACCGGATATAATCGGGATATAAAATGTTAACTGTTGGTGGAACTCGATCGGGCCTGCCTGACATGCAATGAAAATATATTGGAGGAGCGTGTTGGGAATTGTACAGTTGAAATTGTATTATTATGATGATTATGATTATAATGTATAATAATAATAATGTGATTGATCAATTCTATACAATAGACTCGTTATTATTAACCCTTTAACCGCCGGTGCCGCATATATTCGGGTTTTTCATTTTTCATTAGCACATTAAGTACCATCTTTTAAACATGTTAAAGATAAAATGCGACATCAATCAGCAATATTTAAAAACAGTTGCCCTCTATTTTGTCAAATCTAAATAATTTTCAATCACTAGAAGTTGTGGATCGCGTCAGCGAGACACAACTTCAAGTGGGTGAAAATTCAGAATAAATAATTTGGCGGTTAAAGGGTTAACAATGTGAGTATCGCATAATATATATTCAGAAATAAATTATTTTCAATTCACATGGTAATTTATTGTTTGTACCTCAATCTAATTTTCGCATTTTAATTATGGTAAAATATAGCCAAACTATCTGCTATCCACAAGCAAAAGTGCATCATAAACTACGGCGCACAAAGTGTCATCCAGCATTGGACTAACGTCAATCCCGCCTCCCAGGCAGGACCTCGTTTATCACATTTTGGGTATGACGTTTGCTCCGTGTATGAATATTTCACCAACAGCCCTTCTCACAAAGTCCCCAGTGTCCCCTCGAGGACAAGACGTCGGTATAATGCCGTGCCAGCGCCTTTAGGCGTTGGCACAGCATTATACCGGCGTCTGGATCAATCCATAATACGGATCCTCCGTCCTTCAGACAGGTGGATCCCGCTTTGTCTTCGCGCACTCGCTATTATACAATACAGTTATGTCAAAGCTGTATATTTGCATCTTCCTGATAGAAAGGTTTGACCTCGGGTCCGTTAGGTGTCAATCCTTGCTGTCGGTACATTTGTCAATCACTCGGTAATCCTAATGATAATGGCGTGTTTGTTTGTATAAAACTGTGGAACTATTACGCGCTAACCATTAAAGTGCTACAGTATAGAATTCAAATTTTCTTGAATTGAATTGAAGTTGTTTCTCGCTAGCGCGACCCACAATTTGAAATGGGTGAAAACTACTAATATTTGTGAAATTTGACACCAAACATTGGCAAATAATGATTTTTTAATCCCACATTTCATTCCTAATAATAGTGATTTAATCGTATAATAGAATGGTTTAAAATCAACTATAGCGCTGGGCTGCAAAATGTCGACTAGAATTTTTTTCCGAGATTTCGTATCCAGCAAATATAAATGCCAATGTTGGATTAATCTTGGGCCGGCATCAAAAACGATGGGCCAACAATAACCCAACATTGGGCATCAAATATATTGATGTCAGCCCAGCTCAGCTCAGCAAATATGTCAAACATGACCACGACAACAAAATAATCCATGTCACAAAATATGATTTAGAATGAAATAAAGCATTTTCGTCAACTTGGCAATGGATGGCCATATCTGCCCTTTCGGCGAGCAATACAATACAACCTTTTTAGAGCAAGGGGACAAAACATTTCTACAAATTCACATTGATCCAATTGAAGTATGTAGGCCAATCACAGGTTATTATTAATGCACATGTAACGTTTTTACCACACCGTTGTGAACGACACATCCAAAACGAATAGAAATAATAAATTAAAACAAAATGTATTTCAATAAAAAATGTTGTGAATGCCTCGCTCGCTGTTAATGGAAACGGGACAAAAAAACTTTATCAAAAACACCCGTTGTGAAAAGAAAAATGATTGAATAAAAAGAATAGTCTTGCTTGTTGTATTAAACATGTCGAACATGCCTCATTATGAATGGAAACAGGGTAAAAAGTCCACGAAACAATAGAATAATTTATAAATACAGAGCTACAACACGGAAAACTCAAGACGTTGAACTAATGTTGGCCCGCCATCTGCGATGCTGGACCAACATTATAATAACACTGGATCAACCACTTTTTAATTGGGATATCACGTTCTCCACCCAGCAAACACAAGACATTGAAACAACATTGGTTCAACATCTTGTGTTTGATGGGTACTCCTATCACGACACACACAATACATTGACCCAATGTTGAATTAATGTGGGCCCAGCGTCGGAGACGCTGGACCAACATTAAACCAGCATAGAGCCAACGTGAGATGCGGCAGATAATATTAATGTCGCCTGGTCGTATGCATCTCAGCTGGAATTACTTGTCCCAGGAAAATGTGGATGCTGTTTTTTTGTATTTATTTATGTATCACCCTCGTGTGCCGAACGACGGGGAACCAGCTGCCAGCACACACACCCTTTAGTGGCGAGGGCATTGATAAACACGTCATAATTCCCATTGCCTTGCTTGAAGTGCTTTGAGTCAATAATTTCACTCGAAGGGTGTCGTGAAAGGCAATGGAAATCCAACCTCCAAACCAGGACAATTTGATTCTTTTTGAATTACACACGCAATTATTTGAAAAATATTTTATTATGAAACTATGTTTATGGTTGAGTAAAACATGAATATAATCTGATAGAGTTATCATTGCTTGTCGATAATCAAAGATAACATTATTAATACAGAATCGTAACTCAGATCAGAGAAAATATTAACAAATCTTGACGAAAGCCAGTTAATTAGGTTTCACGATCAGTGCCATATTTGGCAAGTGCCCTGAATTATGGGCAATACGGTTAAAGGGCCACCATTCAATCTCTTGGGTGGGGGGGGGGGGGATGTGCTAGTGCATTATTTTTTAAAATAAATAACTTCGGGCAGATTCTGCATGAAATAAATTATTTATTATTTCAAGAAATGTTCGATATAAACATGTATATATATTCCGTTTTCTTCCAGAACTGCTTTATAACGGCAGCCGCGGACTGACAGTAGTCGGCATCAGCGGGGACCAGTCTGTTAACATCAGCAGGTGACAAACAGTGCCTAGAGATACTTGAACCGTCTGAGCCCCAACAGAAATAATTCGAATTTCCACCCATTTGAAGTTGTGTCTCGCTATCACGACTCACAACTTCAAATGGGTAGAAAATCTCATTACTTAATTCGTATTTTGTCACGCACTTGAAGTTGAGGAGAGCGATAGCTCCCAGTAAACACAAAGCATTTGTATAACATTTATACAACGTCGTCCCAACGACTTTGACGTTGGACCAGCATTGTATAAATGTTATACAAATGTTTTGTGTTTACTGGAAGGTTATCAAATTTCATAAGCAAGATCAGGATATTTTAATGCACTTCGTGCTGAGAATTGCGGTACCAATAATTGTTCACATTTCGAGGAGTCAGAAGGGTTGGGCTAAGCTTATGTCTTAAACCTGAAATTTAAGTCTTCAGGTCCTAATCTTAGCGACTGGTTGAGACGTAATCACTTATTGATATATAGGACAACATTTTGACTTAAGCAATAAGTCGGCTGTGAAACCGGGGCCAGTCAAAATGTTGTCTTAACTATAAACATGATAAACAATGGGTGAGCTTGAGTCTGACTTAGTCCAGACTGACTTAGCTGAACCGGTTGGCGAAACCGGGATCTGGTTTCCTTGTCTCTATCGAGTATCTCACGAATTGACGCAGCCACATGCAGCCCACGTCTGAGCTGTTAGAGAAAGCTCGGGAACTCAATCCAATCACGGCAAAACGGAGTTATTTTCTGTCCATCTAGGATGCAGTTTCTCCAGGGTAAACAGCCGCTGTTTGTGCAGCATGCCCGGGCATCCGCTGTGTGAATTTCACGCTCAAGTAGGCCAGAGTCAACCATGTCCCGGCAAAAGGGAACAGCAATTATCAAGAAAGCCACCGGCCTGTTACGTTGCAAACGCTGAACGTTCACCCAACGCTGGGCAGATATAAAGTGTTCACCCAATAACCTGGCAAACAAGTCTGCGACGCTGGCTCAACATTAAACAACCGAGGACTGGATCATAATATCGTGCTTGCGAATAAATCAGGGAGGGGCGGATCTAAAGGGAGTAACTCCACCCCCCGCCCCCCCCCCCTCACCGTCAAATAAAATCATAATCTTATCTAAGGGCTTATCTATGAACTGTTGATACAAATGAAATGAAATTAATCGGGCTTTATGTCACGTTTGTGCACATACTGAAGATGGTGAGATGAGTGAGATGACACTGCCCTCCAGACACAGGATTCAAAATTCAAACCCTTGAGGTCTGAGGCCGAGCACGCTATCTCTCGGTCACGGAGGCTCCCCACAATACTAAGTTTTACGAGTGGATTGGGAAGAAATATTTTTAATTTTTTCAAACCGCCGAGACCGGGAAACGACCCTCGAACTCTAGCGTGAAAGGCAGCGGTGCTAACCACTACCCTATAGGGTTGATACAAGGAGGGGAAAACTGTGCCCGACACGCCTTTGATTGCAAGAGAAAGTCTTTTGAATTCAAAAATTGTCCCGGGGGAATGTCCCGGGACCCTAGTAAAGGGAAACGTTCCTCCGGCAAAACTCCCCCCCCCCCAACCCCTCAATAAAAAACTATATCCCCCACTGTGGATATGACCTCTTCATCATACCAAGAACTTTCTATAGATATATAAAGTCCTATAAATTTTATAATTTTTAAATTGTATAAATCTTTACTAGAGTGCTGGCCCAGTGCGCCCAAAATGGCCCAAAATTGATCTCCCCAAATTCTTCATGCGACTCAAATATAACACTGGAATGGCGGACGTTGATTAGCTGATTATGTCACGTGATTTAACCCCAAAAGCGCTTAATTTAAATAATTTTAATCTAAATTCGTTCTCTATAACGGCGATTCAAAAGATTAAATTAAACGTATTTAAACGTCTACAGTCGTGCTTAGCGGTTCAAGGGTTAACTCTTTAACCGCCGATGCCGTCCAAATTCGTTTTCTACATTTTTTATTAGCATATTACATATCAGCTTTTAAACCTGTTAAAGATAAAACCTGACAATAATCATTATTTTGTCAAATCTAAATAATTTTCACTCACTTGACGCGATCCACAACCTCAAGTGGGTGAAAATTTCAATTGAATAATTTGGCGGCTAAAGGGTTAACACGCATGTACGACTGGCTTTTTATCTTGGCGAATTATTTCGCTGATGTTAACATAAAGGCAATTTAATTTAGCGCTTGCAGATTTAATGATGGCTCTCCGTCTGCGGCTCTGGTACAACATTAAAAGAGCATTGGATGAACGTCTTGTCCAGGTACTGATTTACGCCTGAGTGAAGTGAAGCACGTGAGGGTGAAGTAGAATAAGGGAGTAATTGCAATGGTTTCAATCATGAAATTTGGGCTAAATTTTACAAATAACGTGATCAAGTATTTTCAAGAACCAACTGGGGTGAGAAAGAACGAAACATTTTGATGTGTTTTCAATAATTAAAATATATCGCATGTTGAGCATGTTGAAACCACACACTAGGTCCTAATTCATGAGCTGACTTTCACGGCAGTTTTTCTACACAGTTGTTTCGATCTGAGGTGATGACTTTCTTTATTCAAAATGTAAATATCCAACAAAAATGAAATACTAAATATTGGGTAACGAATGGTTTTAACATTTTGAGCGTTAAAGCTTCAATAATTATTGTTTACCCACTTTTTAGTTACATGAAATATTAAAAAAATATTATTGTCGTTATTGTTTGCTTTTAAATACATCCTATCTCTGGATGTTTTTAGAAATCACCATTGTTAGAGATGAGCATAATATACATACTATGTACTATTTGAAGCATGTACATTCTCTACTCTGTCAAATAAAAAGAAAGAAAATCAATAATTTCCTCACAGATAACAGTAAACTACTGTTACATCGCTACTTTTAAGTATTTTCTTACTGACTGACGTTTAAATACGGCGACTAAATGAGACACCCTGTGATTCTTCTAACATAAGCCATTCTATGATGCGAGCATAAAAACAAATCAAATCAGGAATTATCTCACAGTATTCAGAGAAAATCATCAACACAAAGAGTACTGCTCTGCGAAAGCAGATAACGGTAAGTGAGTAATTTTCGATAAGGCAGTTACTTTTCTTTGGCTTTATACCACAGACTGGTCCTAAGTACTTTTCTGTTGGCGTAATGTTTAATTTCCATGACTAACGACCGGCGCTGCGTCCCTACTGAAACACTTCTCCGAGTCTAATAAGGGTACATTTAGGTACAAATGATCTCGTTAGCATGCCGGTCCAGGGTTCATACCTAAAACAGCATGCACTTCCTTCCTTCGTCTTCTGATCCCAGTGCCGTTGTGTGGTCCGTGTAATGGTTGATTCCGGATAATAAAACACGCTATAAAGCCTTACAGCGCGGGGATCTACTTTAAACGTCAGAATCTGACGTCTGTAGATGTCAGATTCTGACGTCTACAGTCGATCCCCGCACTGTAAGTACTGTAAGTACTGAGTACAAATATTTCTTATGGTCGTAGTCCCATAACATAGGTAATCAAATAAAGCGAGAAGAGCTAACTAAGGTGTTTATGATGAATTCAAATTGAAAAAGATCTTCTTATTTCAAAAATATATTTCAGCGTTTTAACCTTTTAACCGCCAAATAATTCAACTGGAATTTTCACCCACTTGAAGTTGTGTCCCGCTGACGCGATCAACAACTTCAAGTGAGTGAAAATTATGCAGATTTGACAAAATGGAGGTCAACCCTTTTCAAATCGTGCTGATTGGTGTCACATTATGGCTTTACCATGATTAAAAGGCGGTACTGAATGTGGCAATAATTAAGCGAAAACCCGAATAAATTCGGCACCGGCAGTTAAAGGATTAAAGGTTAATACAAAAATATTCTGGTTCTGTGCGGACCAACTCTCACCACAGCCCGTATTATAAGCACGCTGATCCATACGTTTGACATCTGATTGGTCGCTGTCTGATATGTAAGATATGTAAGAGATCAAGGTGAAACTCTTAGATAATTCTAATCTTTTTAACCCTTTAACCGCCGGTGCCGCATATATTCTTGTTTTCATTTTTTATTAGCACATTAAGTACCACATTTTAAATATGATAAAGATAAAATGTGACATCAACCAGCAAGATTTGAAAAGAGTTGACCTCTATTTGTCAAATCTGAATAATTTTCAACAACTTGAAGTTGTGGATCGCGTCAGCGAGATACAACTTCAAGTGGGTGAAAATTCCTATTGAAATATTCGGCGGTTAAAGGGTTAACTGAGGACAGTGTAGCCTGTGAAACACAAACGAGTGACTGGGATTTTGGGCTTATATTTTAAGGTCTCAGACAATTTCTTTTGAAGCATGAAACCACGATGTAGGATCCCATTCTTTTCTAGAAATTTGAAGAGAGCTTTGGTGGATTACCTATTAGAAAATATTCCAAGCTCTAGTTGTGGAATGACAGCATGTCCGCCTGTATGAAACAAACTTGCCTTGTTCACATTATGCGCGGCATGACGCGGTGCGGTGCGACGCGACGCGGCACGGAAAACAAGTTGAAACACTGATAATATAAGGTTTGTTCACGTCATGTACGATGCGTTAAAAAAAATGAAAAAAGATGCGACTGTCCAGAAAATGCGCTTAAGGTATCTAGAAACGCACGAGCTTTTATCCATGCGTTTCCCTGCTTACCAAGTCAGTATTGCGGGGAGCCTCCGTGACCGAGAGGTAGCGTACTCGGCCTCAGACCGCCAGGGCTCGAATTTCGAATCTTGTGTCTGGAGGACAGTGTCATCTCAATCATCTCACCATCCTCAGGAGGTTCTCCTGGCCCAGTTTAGCCTATATGTGCACAAAGGTGGCCTAAAGCCCGATTCATTTCATTTCTCTGCTTACCAAGCACGCGTGGGACATATATTAACCAATAATAATTTACATCGTCACAATGTTTGGTCCACCGTCTACCACGCTGGTCGAACATAATACAAACAATGATGTATCAATGTTTCTAGGTTACCTTAGGAACACGTCACATACGCAGCGGCTCGACGTGACAATAATTTTAGTCGAGTACCAAGCAAATACGAGACGTTGAACCAATGTTGGGTAGATGTTGGCCCATCGTCTACGACGCTGGCCCAACATCTACCCAGCATTGGTGCAATGTCTCGTGTTTACTACGTAGTGGATCAGGCATAATGCTAGATCATTGTTTATATTATCAAAAGCCTGTTGACTCTAACAACGCTAATTATGACTATGATACAGTCGTTTTTAATCTGTTTATCAGCCGGTCAAATGAAAAAATTTACCTTTCACCCACCAAATTATTTAATTTGAATTTTCACCCACTTGAAGTTGTGTCTCGCTGACGCGATCCACAACTTCAAGTGAGTGAAAATTATTCTGATTTGACAAAATAGAGGTCAACCGTCTCCAAATATTGCTGATAGATGTCATATTTTCTCTTTTAACATGTTCAAAAGGTGGTACTTATTGTGCTAATAAAAATGAAAACCCGAATATATGCGGCACCGGTGGTTAAAGGGTTAAGTCTCTCCCATCGCGTGGAGCGGTTCTTTGCGTGTTTACGACGCTGGCCGAACATTAACTGGATTAACGTGTAAATGGAAAAGGTCCAGCGTCATTCACATGTTGTTGCAGGACCTGGCTTTAATTTAAATCCATGATAATCATAAGAGATGAAGCTAATGAATAACTTACCTCTTTCTACAGGTTGAAGACGGAATAATCTGTGCGATTTCTTTGGCTTGTGTATATTAGTCAGCGTATTCACTGCAAATACAAAACGGAGTTATTATAGCACGTGCATAACCTTTTTCCCAAGAAAATCTTCCCCCCCCCCCCCCCCAAGGTTTTTTTTATTTAATATATACCATGTATATTGTTGTCCAAAGGAAAACAAATGTATCTGCTTGCATTTCAAGTATAATGTAGTATCTCGTTTTCGCATGACGCAAAGAAGTAAAAAATTATAAGGTGGTATCACATATTAACCCTGATTAACCCTCACAGATTCTGACGTTTAGCGTCGATCCCCGCACTGTAAGAGAAAAATATTTATATTGGTCATAGACCCATAACATTTAGATATTCAAATGAAGCGGGAAAAGGTAACTATGACATTTATGATTACTTTAAATTGAAAAAAAATGTATTTTTTTGGTTTATATACAAATATTTCAATGCCTTTCATTTCATTTCAATGAACAATTTAGACAAAGAGCTGTAGATTTGTTAGCGACAACGCTTTTCGCTATCAGAAGCAATGGTTGGATGGGACCATTTCTTTCTAAAGGTTTCACATGGTATCACAAAGTATCACAATTCACAAAAGTGTTTGTCTGGGTTTTCAATAAACACTTATAAAGGTACAGTGTAACACATGTTGAACACCATATTCGTAGTCATTTGTTATCCCCTTTAACCCTTTAACCGCCAAATTATTCAATTTGAATTTCCCCCCACTTGAAGTTGTGTCTCGCTGACGCGATCCACAACTTCAGGTGAGTTAAAATTATTCAGATTTGACAAAATGGAGGTCAACTGTTTTCAAATATTGCTCATTGATGTCTTTAACGTGTTTAAAAGATGGTACTTAATGTGATAATAAAAAATGGAAACCCGAATATATGCGGCACCGGCGGTTAAAGGGGTAAGTTGTCGCTCACAGTTGCAACTCACAACATTCAGTGGGTAAGAGTCATTCCCATTGCTTGTTTTAAAAAAATGCAACCAAAAATATATTTCATTTGTACGTAAGTACTTATCCTGTTAAAACTATAAACTGTATCTCTAAATAAAAAAATTATGCCTATTGTAGTGGTGACTGATAATTTTTACCCTTTTTATGTCATCAATTTTTACAGCACATATTATGTGGTGACAATGTTGCTTTCACCTTTCCCAATTACCCCGTAAATGATGAACCAGAATGTTTTTTATCCAAACAAATATTGCCAGAATAAACATTTCTCAGTAAGTATATTTCGCAATAATACGCCTGAACTCGGATGCCATTGGACTCGGATGGTTTAATTAACTTTAGACAGCGATATGTTGGGGAAACATGATTTTATTTACCCTGGGCATAACTCAACAGACAGGCAATCATTAATTGCTTCCCCGTCCGCAAATACATTGATTGTTATTGCCACAGTACACACAATGATACGAAACCCTCTGGGGCTCAGAGTAGGCGAGGGAAAACATAATCAACCCCCCCCCCCCCCCCCCGGAGTGCGTGGGAAGTAGCTTTACGTATGACGATCAATCTTGTCACTTCAGCATTTCAGCGTTACCAGAAGACAGGTAAATATTTAATATCCGTTATGCACAATAACACCAGAAGCGCGTATTGCAGGACGCGCTGCAAAGACAAAAGGCTGTAACTGCTCACTTGAAAAGTGAGCAGTTACTGCCTTTTGGGTTTGCATGTCAGTGTACATGCATACAATTTTACATGCATGTCCTTTATGTACGTAATTAAACTGTTCGAACAATGCACTCACGAAACAAACACGAGACGTTGAACCAATGTTGGGTAGATGTTGGATCAGCGTCGAAGACGATGGTCCAACATCTACCCAACAATGGTTCAACGTCTCGTGATTGCTGGGTTTTGACACAAAAATACAAATTAGGACTAAAATCCGCTTTAGTAATATATCAGGTTTACGTCAATACAGCCACGTTGGATAATTATTCATATCTCTTTAATTGTATTCTTTCTTAGTTTATGTGACACATTTCTTTATTGATTCCCATTACATAAGATATATAAATTTTTGGCTGTTGTATAGCTTTTTCTCGAAATGAAGCATGTTGAATTATTGTGCAGTCATACTCTGATACTTATGGTCAAACAGTATTATCTACTCGCTTAATAAGTGTGCAGCTGCTGTTGCAATGAAATGAAATGAATCAGGCTTTAGGCCACCTTTGTGCACATATAGGCTAAACTGGGCCAGGGGAACCTCCTGAGGATGGTGAGATGATTGAGATGACACTGTCCTCCAGACACAGGATTCGAAATTCGGACCCAGGCGGTCTGAGGCCGAGCACGCTACCTCTCGGTCACGGAGGCTCCCCACAATACTGACTTTCACACGTGGATGAGGAAGAAACATTTTTTGTTTCTTTCAAACGGCCGGGACCGGGAACTGAACCCCGAGCTCTAGCGTGAAAGGCAGCGGTGCTAACCACTACACTAGGGCCTCCGCCCAGTTGCTGTTGCAAGGCACCCCAGACAGCAACCATTTTAGAAGAAGTGACCTTTTAAATAGTGGCATGGGATACGAATCCGGACACAATTAGTCTGATTTCATGCACAGTTACTTCCGGCCACGCTGTTATAAACTGATAAAACAAAGAATACATATTCTCCACTATTCTATGATAATAATGGTTTATTGATCGTACTTTGATCGTACTACATAGCATATACAAACAAATAAATACATTCACATATTCTGTTTATCGGCTAAATCCTCCATCGTCCGATGACGAGAATCGAATACCTGCTACACACATCGTGGTGAAAGGTGATGCAGGTCTAGCTTACCAATCTTTTATTTAAAACATACAAAATTCAAACTGTTAGACATAGGCGAGCCACTACTTTTTTCTGCCAATCGGCCACATAAAGTCATCACATTATTTTGATTTGTATGCATAGAATTAAAAAACTTCATGATACGTAAATGTATTGGACCGTCCACGGCAAATCATTGATTAAACATTCTAATAACAAAACTATCACCATATCACAGCATGTCTGATTCACTCAACCTGAAGTAGAAATTCAATCATAATAATAATTGCGTCGCTTCAGAACCCAGAATTGATGTGGCTCCAGCTTACACAATAAATCGAAACAGGGCTGTATTTTTTTTATTTTGCACCTTGTTAGAAACTAGATTGATGTTGACTTGAAGAAAATTGGAACGTCCAAACATATCATGCGAGCAATTATTTCATGACAAGGACTTCACAATAATTAGTTTCCCGTATTCTACATCATTAACCCTTTAAGCGCCATGCACGACGATAGTCGTTTTTAATCTATCTGACTAGGATGTTAACCCTTACAGAAATGATTTTTTTCTATATAAACCATGGAAACCAAAAGTAAAATGATCATAAATGTCTTAGTTAGTTCTTTCCGATTCATTTGAATACCTATGGTAGGGGTCTATAAATAATTTACTCTTTCAGTGCTAGGATCGACATTAGTCGTCAGAATCTGACGTCCACAGACGTCAACTTCTGACGTTTAAAGTCGATAGCGCAGGGTTAAGTCACAGTCATTGGGGATGAAATGAGTGATTGAACATCAAGAATAACAAATGTTTTGTTCCACATTGAACACAGATAAGTATTTTTAACCCACTTGAAGTTGTGGATCGCGGTAGCGAAACACAACTTCAAGTGGGTGACAAATTATTTTCTGCAACTTAGCGCTTCAAGGGGCATAAGGCGCATTGGATAAAAAAATCATTTTATCAAAATCAGAACGACTGTTTGCAGCATTTTACTGTGCCATAAAACTGTCCAGTTGAATTTAAATAAAACAAAACAAACTCTTAAATGTATTAAATTACAATGGCTTGCAATTTAAAAGAAAGGCGCCAAATGAACCGGGATCCTGTAATCATGACAATTATATAGAAGTGGTTATCCACCGTTAGCTTGTCAGTAGCGCCTAAAGGGTGTATTCTCTAATCCACAAAATCTTACGCCACACCAATTAATTGGATACAGGATTCGGTCAATAACGGCCGTGGTGCTATATGTTTGTCTGTGGGGATTTAGTGATGGAGCATAATCCGCAAGCATGCGGACATACTATTCCTTTGTTACACCTTTTCAGCTGGAGAGGCGATTCATCTGCAATGTGTAAAATATTTTTCAAAACCACACAAGTATGAATAGCTCATCGGTTGGATTTTATTTTCCGGAGAATAAAACATTAAGAAATGGAACTTGTGGTATATATACGTGCCTGAAAAGAGAACGTATATTCTGGCAAATAGGATACATTGACCCGATAACGTTTTAATGTTGGTCCACCGTCTGCGACGCTGGCCCAACATTAAAACGACATCGGGTCCACGTCTCTTGTTTTCTGGGATAGTTCTCTAATTGACATTTTGACCCAATTGAAGCTGTTTCGCTAAGATTTATCCGATTGGATAACATACATTTTCAAATGTTGATGTTCAGAGACATCTTGTAAGGTGCTCCGTCTGCCAGCCTGCTATGAAAGTCTTCTAGTTTAATGTGGGGGTTCAAATGTCCATAAATAATTATTGATATTCTTATTCAAACAGATACGCGGATGTAATTCATGAGATTAACTTGATCCCTAAGCATGTTAAACTGTTGTGGAATGTCACTCATTATTTCTAAGCTTTTTTTCAAGCTAGAAGCTTTGCAGTTTCTGACTGACTTTCTCGTTGTAAATTATATCAGACTCGGGGTTAGAAGGAAAGATCAAAGTTTCACAAGCCCCTGGAAACGACATCAATTTGAAAGCGAAATGTAAACAGATTATCGTAACGCATGATCTATAATTAGGTATGACGTCACTGTAATCCTGTAGTAATTCCTGTTACATCATTAATCAACGTGTTAGGTAATATGTAGGAGGTAAGAGCGGGTATGAATCCAACTGATCCTAGAGGAGACGGCAATAATTAACATGCAAATCTACAATATTATAAATATAAGCCAGAATGTCGCATACCCAGCAAACACAAAACATTTGCATAAAATGTGTACAGCGTGGGCTTCTTCGACGTTGGTCCAACATTGTACATTGATGTTATGCAAATATTTCGTGTTTGCCGGGTATTCTATCTGGTCTAGCATGGTATAATTATATGATAATATAGTTATAATTATGGTTCATTTTGTTTTTCAATATGTTAAATTTAGCCCCTTGATTGGACGTTGGATAAAAACACATCGTCGCCTCGGAGCTAAAGGATCCTATCTGCCACTCTGACGAGTGTCAGATAGGATCCTTTAGCTCCGAGGCGACGACATGGTAATCAGGATCACATCTCCAAAATCGGGCTTCAAATAAACATCCAAATAAACATTATTGGTATTATTATCTCCCAGTAGGCACAAAACATTTGTATAGCATTTGTACACTGTTGGACCAACGTCGAAGATGGTGGGCCCACGTTGTACACATTTTGTACACATGTTGTACACATGCAAATGTTTGTGTTTGCTGGGTATGCGACATTCTTCGGAGACGTTGGGCCGACGTTTTACAGATGTTATACAAATGTTTTTTTTATTTTCCGGGGACTAGAGTTAAATCCAAAGACAATCCGATTGGATGTGCAAAAACATTTTCTGTGTCCAGTTAAATATTTATTGTTAGTTTTGTAATCATCGTGATCATGCTAATCAATTAACTAGTCAACTAATTAAACTTGGACATATTTATTTGATGTTCAACCTTTCAGGCCATCAACAAGCCTATTGTTACTGTGCTGCAGACACTGTCAACACAACTATGATATTATTACAAATAGCTAAATTCCGGCTTGTAGGCTCTTTTCTATGCGTAGAAAATTGCAAAGATATATATAATAGAAAAGTGTAAAATATCATCAGAATAGAATAGACCCGAAAATAATTACCTTCGCCATACGAGGGTAAGTTTTTGGTCGTGTATGTTTGCTACCGCGATCCACAGCTTTAAATGACTGAGAATTCAATTGAATAATTCAGAATTCCGGGGATTAAAGACCGATTTATGTGTGAGTATTACCGTCGATTTACATTACATTAATTCTAACCACAGTGTTCATTTTCGAATGTTACGGTATGAGGTCACACATGCACTTTCAATATCGATGATTCATTAGGTGTGACGGAAGAACGGAAGTACCATGTATGGCTTTAAATATTCTTCACCAGGTGCGGCCCCAACGCTACACCCACTGTGTGACCTCTGTTTTAAGGGCGGCTGTCACCTCGCGTACGTCTCATATATCCACATGTGTCCGGGCGATAATGGGTGAATTAACGACAGTCGTTCCCTTTTCTCTCACCCAATCAACCCCTTTGAAAATACGTGGCGTCGTCAGACCTAATTTCCCGCGCACCTACTCTCTTAGGTGTAGTTAGTTTATTCCACATCGCTAGACTGCGCCACATTCGATTAGTGCGGCGGTCGCCAGGGGGAGGCTTCACAAAGGTTTACAGGGGCGTCTCGCGCCATATTGTTTCCTGGTCACGGCCGCGGAAAATGGCGGTAAAATGAGGTATGGCCGCCGCAACGAGATCGGTGCAAACCTTGTTAGCGTTCACGTCAGCAAATTGTCGACCCCGCCCTGTCAGTGAAGTCATTGGTTTTGTCCGAATGAAGAAGGTTGGGCAGCAAACAACAGACTATGTGCCAAAATATGCCTGCCATTCGCCAGGACCAACAGTTGGCCTAAATTATTGTACATCCATTTATGTGAACAAATGATTTACTACTCTTGTCTTTTTATGGATGTATATATTTATGCAGATTGCATAAAAAATATTGTTTTTTTGATACTATGCGTGTGTGATGTTTAT
This sequence comes from Flabesymbios commensalis, assembly GCA_964017125.1. NCBI lineage: Eukaryota > Metazoa > Annelida > Polychaeta > Terebellida > Flabelligeridae > Flabesymbios > Flabesymbios commensalis. The sequence goes on along the minus strand of OZ024916.1, from coordinate 31,430,936 downwards.
ATCGCTAGACTCATAATCCTAGAAGTTGTGGTTTTGCTGAAAAAGAACAGAAACTGGAAACTCTCAACAAACATGAAATATTGAGACTGAATATTGGATCAGTGTCTGATGGTTTTTTTCAGGTGATCTTGTGTAGCGGATATGCTGATAGTTTTATGTAACATTTTTACACAATATCCCACATCATCAGGTGATTTAATAATGACACAATACAAAAGTGAACGAAAATCATTTATAGAATTTTTTCCTATCTGAAGACACATTAAACGTTCTAAAACAACGCTTCAACGCATCGGTGCAGGATGCAAAGTTGGCTTGTTATTATTGTAGCAGTCAAAAGGTTATTACACGTGCGGCACCTGGTGATTAATAAAGGAATCACATACAAAGACAGGTAAGGTGTAAATCGTGTGCGCGATGACAGACTGGTTGTCTATGAGGCCCTAAACCCTCGTAAACACGATAAATGCACGATAAAAGTCAGCTATACTGCTCGGCAAAGTCAGAAGGAAGAAGTTTTTTATACTTTACGTGGGGGTGTAGTTCCTTGGAAACTAAAGGGTTTTTTCAATGCGAAATCTTTATAAATTTCTTAGTTAGCTCTTTCAGCTTCATTTGTTTTGGATCTACGGCCATTACAAATATTTTACTCTCTCAGTCCGGGAATCGACTTTAGACGTCAGAATCTGATGTCGATAAACGTAAAATGTAGTATTGTGGTTCTTTTGTAGTATGCTCTAAGGGCATATGAAACCAGTGATTCTAAATTTCAAGCATAAAAATAACTCTAACTGCTTCAGATAGTTGTGTAACTAATATAATGGACAACAAATATTCTTTTAGAAAAAGTCAATGTTTTAGACTGGTTATGGAAGTAACACAACTGAACGTGTTTCACGATGCTGAGATATAACATTTTAATTATAATTAAAATAATATTAATCAACATTTTTACAAAACAACTACGAAAAATGTGTTTTATTAAGGTTATCGACTTGAAATATAATTAATGTCTTAGTTAGCTATTTTATTTGAATACCTATATTACGGGTCAACGGTCATTATAAATTTTACTCCTCCAATGTGGGGATTGTACGTCAGAGTCTGACGTCTAAAGTTGAAAGGGTTAAACATCCCAGTAAAGACAGAACATTTGTATAACATTTGTACAACGACGACCCAACGTCTTCGACGTTGGTCCAACATTGTACAAATGTTATACAAATGTTTTGTGTTTACTGGGATGCTGATGGATTGAGAGAATGGGATGGCGCCCTCATAGTAGTCTGTGCAACATGACATTTACTAGTAAATGTTATATGTCTAAAACATGACATTCCTTTCGTTATCATGTATAATTATTACTCACAATAATTTAGAGCGCATCTGATGTGAACAGTGGCAGACAGTCTCTCGCTGGCCGTGTCTATTATGTTTAAGCATGATATTGGACAAGAGCCAGGAGGGTTTGAATTATGTGTTCAGGTCCAAATGTAAGTTTAGTTGTTTTCATAGGGAAAATGTAAATCAAATAGGAAAAATAGGAATTCAAATCTGGAACTTTTACTAATCCTAAGGTGGCATTATTTGTTTTAATCGACTTAAAGTAAGGTACCCTCAAATAGATATTCTGTTTTGAGAAATTGATAATGGACAAATAAATGTATTGTTAATTTTTGTTTATATACATGCCTATAAATTTGTATTTTCACTATAATTATCGCCACATTGATTCAAATTTGGCACATTTGGATACATTGACCCGATAACGTTTCAATGTTGGTCCACCGTCTGCGACGCTGGCCCAACATTAAGACGACATCGGGTCCACGTCTCCTGTTTTCTGGGATAGTTCTCTAATTGACATTTTGACCCAGTTGAAGCTGTTTCGCTAAGATTTATCAGATTGGATACCATACATGTTGATGTTCAGAGACATCTTGTAAGGTGCTATTAGAATGTGTTTAAGACCAGCCTCCGTCTGCCAGCCTGCTATGAAAGTCTTCTAGTTTAATGTGGGGGTTCAAATGTCCATAAATAATTCTTGATATTCTTAGTCAAACAGATACGCCGATGTAATTCATGAGATTAACTTGATCCCTAAGCATGTTGAGCTGTTGTGGAATGTCACTCATTATTTCTATAATAAGCTTTTTTTCAAGCTTGAAGCTTTGCAGTCTCTGACTGACTTTCTCGTTGTAAACTATATCAGATTCGGGTTTAGAAGGAAAGATCAAAGTTTCACAAGCCCCTGGAAACGACATCAATTTGAAAGCGCAATGTAAACAGATTATCGTAACGCATGATCTATAATTAGGTATGACGTCAATGTAATCCTGTAGTAATTCCTGTTACACCATTAATCAACGTGTTAGGGAATATGTAGGAGGTAAGAGCGGGTATGAATCCAACTGATCCTAGAGGAGACGGCAATAATTAACATGCAAATCTACAATATTATAAATATAAGCCAGAATGTCGCATACCCAGCAAACACGAAACATTTGCATAAAATGTGTACAACGTGGGCTTCTTCGACGTTGGTCCAACATTGTACATTGATGTTATGCAAATATTTCGTGTTTGCTGGGTATACTATCTGGTCTAGCATGGTATAATTATATGATAATATAGTTATAATTATGGTTCATTTTGTTTTTCAATATGGTAAATTTAGCCCCTTGATTGGACGTTGGATAAAAACACATCGTCGCCTCGGAGCTAAAGGATCCTATCTGCCACTCTGACGAGTGTCAGATACGATCCTTTAGCTCCGAGGCGACGACATGGTAATCAGGATCACATCTCCAAAATCGGGCATCAAGTAAACATCCAAATAAACATTATTGGTATTATTATCTCCCAGTAGACACAAAACATTTGTATAGCATTTGTACAATGTTGGACCAACGTCGAAGATGGTGGGCCCACGGTGTACACATTTTATGCAAATGTTTTGTGTTTGCTGGGCATGCGACATTCTTCGAAGACTAGACTGGGGACTAGAGTTAAATCCAAAGACAATCCGATTGTAAATGTGCAAAAACATTTTCTGTTTCCAGTTAAATATTTATTGTTAGTTTTGTAATCATCGTGATCATGCTAATCAATTAACTGGTCAACTAATTAAACTTTATTTATTTGATGTCCAGCCTTTCAGGCCATCAACCAGCCTATTGTTACTGTGCTGCAGACACTGTCAACACAACTATGATATTATTACAAATAGCTAAATTCCGGCTTGTAGGCTCTTCTCTATGCGTAGAAAATTGCAAAGATATATATAATAGAAAAGTGTAAAATATCATCAGAATAGAATATACCCGAAAATAATTACCTTCGCCATACGAGGTTAAAGTTTTTGGTCGTGTATGTTTGCTACCGCGATCCACAGCTTTAAATGACTGAGAATTCAATTGAATAATTCAGAATTCCGGGGATTAAAGACCGATTTATGTGTGAGTATTACCGTCGATTTACATTACATTAATTCTAACCAGAGTGTTCATTTTCGAATGTTACGGTATGAGGTCACACATGCACTTTCAATATCGATGATTCATTAGGTGTGACGGAAGGGCGGAAGTACCATGTATGGCTTTAAATATTCTTCACCAGGTGCGGCCCCAACGCTACACCCACTGTGTGACCTCTGTTTTAAGGGCGGCTGTCACCTCGCGTACGTCTCATATATCCACATGTGTCCGGGCGATAATGGGTGAATTAACGACAGTCGTTCCCTTTTCTCTCACCCAATCAACCCCTTTGAAAATACGTGGCGTCGTCAGACCTAATTTCCCGCGCACCTACTCTCTTAGGTGTAGTTAGTTTATTCCACATCGCTAGACTGCGCCACATTCGATTAGTGCAGCGGTCGCCAGGGGGAGGCTTCACAGAGGTTTACAGGGGCGTCTCGCGCCATATTGTTTCCTGGTCACGGCCGCGGAAAATGGCGGTAAAATGAGGTATGGCCGCCGCAACGAGATGGGTGCAAACCTTGTTAGCGTTCACGTCAGCAAATTGTCGACCCCGCCCTATCAGTGAAGTCATTGGTTTTGTCCGAATGAAGAAGGTTGGGCAGCAAACAACAGACTATGTGCCAAAATATGCCTGCCATTCGCCAGGACCAACAGTTGGCCTAAATTATTGTACATCCATTTATATGAACAAGTGATTTACTATTCTTGTCTTTTTATGGATGTATATATTTATGCAGATTGCATAAAAAATATTGTTTATTGCCACTATTCGTGTGTGACGTTTATATCGCTAGACTCATAATCCTAGAAGTTGTGGTTTTGCTGAAAAAGAACAGAAACTGGAAACTCTCAACAAACATGAAATATTGAGACTGAATATTGGATCAGTGTCTGATGGTTTTTTTCAGGTGATCTTGTGTAGCGGATATGCTGATGGTTTTCTGTAACATTTTTACACAATATCCCACATCATCAGGTGATTTAATAATGACACAGTACAAAAGTGAACGAGAATCATTTATAGAATTTTTTTCCTATCTGAAGACACATTAAACGTTCTAAAACAACGCTTCAACGCATCGGTGCAGGATGCAAAGTTGGCTTGTTATTATTGTAGCAGTCAAAAGGTTGATACACGGGCGGCACCTGGTGATTAATAAAGGAATCACATACAAAGACAGGTAAGGTGTAAATCGTGTGCGCGATGACAGACTGGTTGTCTATGAGGCCCTAAACCCTCGTCAACACGATAAATGCACGAGCTATACTGCTCGGCAAAGTCAGAAGTAAGAAGTTTTTTTACTTTACGTGGGAGTGTAGTACCTTGGAAACTAAAGGGTTTTTTTCAATGTGAAATCTTTATATTTTTTTTAATTAGCTGTTGCAGCTTCATTTGTTTTGGGTCTACGGCCATTATAAATATTGTACTCTTTCAGTCCGGGAATCGACTATAGACGTCAGAATCTGATGTCGATAGACGTGAAATATAGTATTGTGGTTCTTTTGTAGTATGCTCTAAGGGCATATGAAACCAGTGATTCTAAATTTCAAGCATAAAAATAACTCTAACTGCTTCAGATAGTTGTGTAACTAATATAATGGACAAAAAATATTCTTTCAGAAAAAGTCAATGTTTTAGACTGGTTATGGAAGTAACACAACTGAACGTGTTACACGATGCTGAAATATAACATTTTAATTATTATTAAAATAATATTATTCAACATTTTTACAAAACAACTACGAAAAATGTGTTTTATTAAGGTTATCGACTGGAAATATAATTAATGTCTTAGCTAGCTATTTTATTTGAATACCTATATTATGGGTGTACGGTCATTATAAATTTTACTCCTCCAATGTGGGGATTGTACGTCAAAGTCTGACGTCTAAAGTTGAAAGGGTTAAACATCCCAGTAAAGACAAAACATTTGTATAACATTTGTACAACGACGAACCAACGTCTTCGACGTTGGTCCAACATTGTACAAATGTTATACAAATGTTTTGTGTTTACTGGGATGCTGATGGATTGAGAGAATGGGATGGCGCCCTCATAGTAGTCTGTGCAGCATGACATTTACTAGTAAATGTTATGTGTCTAAAACATGGCATTCCTTTCGTTATCATGTATAATTATTACCCACAATAATTTAGAGCGCATCTGATGTGAACACTGGCAGACAGTCTCTCGCTGGCCGTGTCTATTATGTTTGAGCATGATATCTGACAAGAGCCAGTAGGGTTTTAATTATGTGTTCAGGTCCTTATGTAAGTTTAGTTGTTTTCATAGGGAAAATGTAAATCAAATAGGAAAAATAGGAATTCAAATCTGGAACTCTTACTAATCCAAAGGTGGCATTATTTGTTTTAATCGACTTTAAACTAAGGTATCCTCAAATAGATATTCTGTATTGAGAAATTGATAATGGACAAATAAATGTATTGTTATTTTTTGTTTATATACATGCCTATAAATTTGTATTTTCACTATAATTATCGCCACATTGATTCAAATTTGTCACCTTTGCAGACACAAAGGTGGTTATTTTGACTGAAACAGTAAATAAATAAATGGTAGTTATCAATTATTTTTAAAATCACCTATTATGTTTCACTTGAACCTGTGGATTAATATGAATAGAAGCAGGTTAGTTGTTCATACAGGAAAATGTGTTATCAATTAACATCTGGAACTAGCGGGCCAAATATTTTTAAAATAGACTGGAAGCAAGGTACCCTGAAATAAGGATATTATTCTGAAATGGGATATTGTATTCGTTATTTAATTAGAATTGTAATGATTTGGCGGCCATCTTGGATGCTATCTTGAAAATTCTACATTTGGTGTCAATTATGATAGGCCTATACCAAATGGAACATATTTTGAAATTCTAGCTGCGATCATGTAAATACTTAACTTTTAGTTTGATGCATTATCTATTTGTTTTTTTCGTCACAAAATAAGCCAATGTGTCGTTTGATGACTATTGTTTTCAGTCTGTAAACTTGAAGTTTTAAAATGGACTATTTTCAATACTGCATGGATGCTAGATCACAGTAAACACAAAACATTTGTACAACATTTATACAACGTCGGCCCAACGTCTTCGACGTTGGACCAACATTGTATAAATGTTGCACAAATGTTTTGTGTACTGTTAACCCTTTCACTGCTGATCACGACTATAATCACTGTACTTGTTTTAATCTGTTCATTACCAGGGTAGAAGATGTGCTTTAACATCAACATTTGCACATGTTTGGTCTCAAATTAAACAAATATCAGTAATTTTCACACACTTTAAGTTGTGGGTCGCGGTAGCGAGACACAACTTCAAGTGGGTAAAAAATTGAATAAGATGACTTCGAGGGAAAAGGGTTAAGCAAACGTTATCACCTTTTTTCTCATCAGTTCTTATACCCAGTAAACACGAATCTTTGACTGAATGTTGTTGTAATGGTGGGCCGACGTCGTAGACGGCGGGCCAGCATTATCACAACATTGGGTCAACGCTTTGTGTTAGCTAGGAATAGCTTTGTATCCGAGGTGCGTCTAAAAGTTTAGTGATCGATGACTTTCAATAAGTTTCAGAAATCACTTTATGCGATATAATAACAATTATTTGTTTCTTCCCTCTCCATAGATATAGAATAATGTATCTACCACTTTGTGAAGTGGCAGATATACCTTTCATATTCAAGGCTGATGATTTACGGTCGGCAACACTTAGCTTATTACTGCATTATAAAGTTGAGTCACTTCGTCAGGCTGCTCTTGGATTATTGCCTGGTCACAAAGGTGGCCAGAATGACCAATCATTTAATTATACAGCGGAACGCAGCCGACCCGACCGGCATTAGACGGTGGGGCACCGGCGGACCACCGGTGGTCCGCCGGTGCCCCACCGTCTACAATCAGCCCATAAGGACGCCCCTGTAAGGTTTATTATTACAATCACAAAGCCTTTGCCAAGCTGCCACACAACAACACGGATTGGCTTTTTCAGGATCCAGCCTCCCCCCTCCCCCCACGTCCGCTTATCGAAGCCTATTTCCCACTTAGGCACCGCCGCCCGTCAGCCCTAAAAGGTTCGCCCGTTTGCCTAATGGGACCGGCCAATAAGGTTTCTGTAAATCATTATTCATATGGCAGGCAGAAACGTGGCGGCTTTTCGCTCTGCCCCTAAATTTGATTTATATAGCATACTAACAGGAGGCCGCAGTGTCACACACCGCGACTGAATACAAGATCGACGGGGGAGCTTGAGGGGATTCAAACGGACTGATCCAGAAAAAAAGTCAGAGTTGAAACATCGGAGTGCTGGATGCTGGCCTGACTTATCTTCTTACTGCGACAAGTGAACACTTTGTTCAGGGTGAAACAATCTGTCGCAGAAAAGAGAAACGTCATGTTAGCCACCATCCAATTGCTCGTATGTACAATTTATTTTGTTCATCCCGGTTATTATGACTGCAGGACAGGGATTCTTACGGAGGTCATCATGAAAGTGACATGAGAACTATCCTTAGTAGAGCTGGCCTATATAGTCAGTCAGTCAGTCAGTCAGTCAGTCAGTCAGTCAGTCAGTCAGTCAGTCAGTCAGTCAGTCAGTCAGTCAGTCAGTCAGTCAGTCAGTCAGTCAGTCAGTCAGTCAGTCAGTCAGTCAGTCAGTCAGTCAGTCAATCAGTCAGTTGGTCAATGAGTCAGTATGTGAAACTTCACGTCGCTTTCTGCATGTTGTGACAAAATCGGTACAAGGAGAAGCCTGAAGTTAAAACAAGGTCCTACTCTTTGCAAAGGACTTCGGTGTCATTGCATTTCACATGTCAACATATTTACACAGTATATCAAGCCTACTATTTACAAAGAACTTTCTATTTTTACATTTTTACTGTAAGCATCTTTCATTTGTATTTTAGTATATTGTTCATGTTGTTAAGAACGGCCAGTAAATAAACCGAAAAGTGTTATGAATGGAACATAGGGAGCCTACGTGAGTACTGATTGGTAGGTGGAGACATTCTTTGTAACCTTAAAATATCATATAGGCCTATAACAACAAAAACAATGAAGAAAAGACTACCGCTGGGACATCTAGTGTTTTGACCAATCACCGTCGGACACGAGATGTTCCGGTTAGGCGATGACATTGAACAAAATTGTGTTTTGTTATGTTTGGTAACCAGCTGCACTCTAGATCGGAGAGCTCCTAATAAAGCCCAATATCAAATATCAAACAGCCGAAGCATACGCGGTTTTGAGAAATAAAGAGCTATTAGAAAATGGATAATGCCAAAAACAGGCAGACGTTCATCTGATGCACAAAAGACACACTATTATGGATGTCACGGCGCGGCGGAGAGCAAAGAAAATACAATTATGAGGGCCGGCGCCATGTCTGGCTTTTACAAAGCCATTCTTGTTATCTTGGTATTAACGCGGCCTGATAGTCCTTGTTCCTCGTTGATTATCACAGTGAAGACGGACTGCTGTATCGATTTGGGCGATGGGAGGGTGTTTAACTGGCAGACTGTGGCCCAATGCTGGGACGGTCTGTCAAATGTCGATCCAACATTGTGACAGCGCGTCGGCGTCCGGTTCGTCAGTGGAATCCAGAACAGGACTGAGCAGGGGGCTGGGTGGTTAATTATAATATCACCACATGTGAGGGATGAAAACACTGAATAATAATCTGATAATAATGGCAGCGCATCTTTTCTACATCAAGGCTAGGCTCCTCGACGCCGCAGACCAAGGTCTGCGACGTCGAGAAGCCTGGCCTTGCTGTGGGGAAGATGTGCCAATGACGTGATTTTCATTTATTGACCTGTCTGTGGATACTCGTTTTCACTCAGTTAATCGCAGCGAGACGGTTACTCGTTTTTTTTACCAACATGGTTGATTACAGGAACGAACATGTTGATTAAAGCAGTTTTACATGGTTCATCACTAACAAACGCGTACACGTAGCTGATTGTATCAGTGATGACAGTTGGGAATAATTTTTCATTGCATCCTGATATTGTTGACCAAAACGGGACATTTCTAATAATTATGATCACATTTGGACACGCACATGCAGCTGATTGCATCGGTAACGACAGTCGATTGCAGACTGACAATGTTTGATGCATTTATAAAATCGGGACGTTCCTGATCACTCAGATGCATGTGGCTGTTTGCATTGATGACGACAGTCGAAAATTAATAGTAACATGTCAGTTGTTGGTTTTGACTAAAGATCAACAATAGTCGTTAAGACAAGACCAGAATTTTGTCTCAATAGATTATTGTTTCCTCTATATCTATGATTTTTATCTGATATGTAGGCCCCGGTGAAACTGGTTACACCATGGCCAGTGGCACGGGCGAAGGTTGTTGATTACCGCTTAATATTGTTGTCAAACATGATAAAATATGATCGCATCAAGGTTTAAACTACAGTTACAATGCCGTAAAAAGCCAAAATGCAGTAACTGCTTACTTTTCAAGTAAGCAGTTACTGCATTTTAGCTTTGTAGATTAGAATACAGTGGTGGATTGTACATGAATATGTTGTTGATTAAACACATTATCAGGGTATTACAGGAATGGTTGATTGTAGGTCAATGGTGCTGATTATGATAAGAAACCATGTTGTTGATTAAACACATTATCAGGGTATTACAGGAATGGTTGATTTTAGGTCGATGGTGCTGATTACTATAAGGAACCATGTTGTTGATTAAACACATTATCAGGGTATTACAGGAATGGTTGATTGTAGGTCGATGGTGCTGATTACTATGAGGAACCATGTTGTTGATTAAACACATTATCAGGGTATTACAAGAATGGTTGATTGTAGGTCGATGGTGCTGATTACTATGAGGAACCATGTTGTTGATTAAACACATTATCAGGGTATTACAGGAATGGTTGATTGTAGGTCGATGGTGCTGATTACCATGAGGAACCATGTTGTTGATTAAGCACATTATCAGGGTATTACAGGAATGGTTGATTGTAGGTCGATGATGCTGATTACCATGAGGAACCATGTTGTTGATTAAACACATTATCAGGGTATAACAGGAATGGTTGATTGTAGGTCGATGGTGCTGATCAACATGAGGAACCATGTTGTTGATTAAACACATTATTAGGGTATTTCAGGAATGGTTGATTGTAGGTTAATTGTGCTGATTACCATGAGGAAAGACCGACAATAATGCTTACGCCCCAGAACATTAACTGAGTACATCGGTGACGATTGTCAGGAATGGATGACTTGTTGATGGCTGGGAATATTGATAAGGATCAGACATTACTGATCGCACTGTAGATTTTGATTAAACTCTGACATCATTGATTGCAGGCAAATAACTGATTACGCTGGTGACGACAGATGGGAATTGGTGATTGCAGGACGATAGTGTTGATCATTATCATATTATAATCCAGCATAGCACAATATTATAATCCTTGGAGACTGGTGATAACGAAACACATTCTGCTGTACAAAGCCAATAGGCAGTAACTACTTACTTTTTAACCCTTTAACCGCCAAATTATTTAATTTGAATTTTTCACCCACTTGAAGTTGTGTCTCGCTGACGCGATCCACAACTTCAAGTGAGTGAAAATTATTCAGATTTGACAAAATGGAGGTCAACTCTTTACAAATCATGCTGATTGATGTAAAATTTTATCTTTAACATATTTAAAATGTGGTACTTAATGTGCTAATAAAAAATGAAAACTCGAATATATGCGGCATTGGCGGTTAAAGGGTTAATTATCTATTTGCCTGCTAATCACGACAATAGTTGTTTTAATCGGTTTTATTATTTGAATAAGTGACTGTTATTGGGAACGAAATGTTTCAAAAATTGCAAATGTTTGGTCTCAAGTGAAACAAAAATGAGTAATTTTCAACCTCTTTAGGTTGGGGATCGCGGTAGCAAGTCAGAACCTCAAGTGGTTAAAAAATTAAATAAATTTACGATAATAAATTAAGGATAAGGGGTAAGCCTTTTAAATTTGCACGGTACTATAAGTTGCAAACATACTGGACAGCTTTATCTAATTCACCTCACTATCTCCAGGATGTTCTCCTGGTCCTGTTTAGCCTATAACCCTGTATGTCCAGAAAAGTGACATAAATGACATACTTTTGTACACCACATATTTTGGAAAAAATTGCAGATTTTGGTGTAAAATTGTAACCAATACATGTTTTTTGTTGTCTCAACAAAACACTTAAATCATGTAAATGCAATAGTCCAGAGCATAAATAAATGACAAGCATGACGGATTGCGTGAATACAGCGATCCTGGAATCACAAACGTAGCCCTTTCATCGCGGGAACCGACTTTGTACGTCAGAATCTGTAGACGTCAGATTCTGACGTATAAGGAATTGGAATATTTTTAATGGGCGTAGTCCCATAGCAGAGGTATTCAAATGAAACATGAAGAGCTAACTAAGACATTTATGATGATTTAAAAATGAAAAAACCTTTGCTCTCCACGATTTATACAAAAACATTTCAGCGTTGTAAAGGCTAAGCTTCTACCGGCTCAGCGAGAGTCTACAGACCACCAAATGATGGTGATAAATCAGCAATAATTTGACTTATGATGCCTATGAGTATGCCTTGTGGACAGATTATGGCAAAGCCTAATTTGCCCCGTAACCATGGTAGCCCCTTTACTGTTGTCTCCTCATTTTCTTCATTCGAAAGTGAAATTGCTGAAGCAGTTCCCAGTTTCCAACAAAAGAAAAAAATACTAGATGGTTATGCCAGAATATTATAGGCCTGCAACGTCATAATATTCATTTATTTAAACAAAAGTATGATATTCTGCTAAGCCAAAAGGCAGTAAAGTAAGCAGATACTGCCTTTTGGCATTGCACGGCAGTATTATACTTGCTTGTTGTGAATTGGAAATTAAAACTGCTGTTGGCAAAGCCAAAAGGCAGTATCTGCCTTTTGTTTTGGTCTTTGCTGAGAAGAACAGTTCACTTGGCATGGTAGCACGATCAGAAGTTGCAGCCTCAAAATCAAGGAGACGTTAATGTGCGGCCATGGTGGCTTAAAGGTTCTAATTCTTTTTATTTTAGAAAAAACAGCCGTGTTAGAAAAATCAGTGATCCTGCTTAGCATGCGGTCTCTCTCTGCCAGATCAGCAGATTGATTGTCGTATTGGGAGCGATCCACCTAATTAGGACTGTCTATTCTCAGCACAAGGAGGAGGACATCTCTCTGATACATCCATGACGGAGGGAGCGGCTCCGATATCAGTTAGGGATGGTGATGGTAGGGATCTGGCCACACACAAAAGGGAATGCAATTATTTTAACGATGATCACAGGCTTTTATTTCTTCAGAATATTTCACTTTGTCATCTCCTCAGAGAAAAAGCAAAACGAAAGTGCAAGATAGTCCTGAGTAAATATGTCATATTAGAATGGTCGTACGGCTATTTTTACACTATTTTTTAGACCTGGAAAGCCACTGTCACAGTGGCTTTTCAGGTCTAAAGGTGCCTTGCATGTCTTTCGGGCGTAGGTGTAGCGGATAAGCCTATCTATCACATCGGTGCTTCTGAGCTAGTCCCCCGCTCTTGATATTAAAATTTCTAAGAAACGAAATGTTTCATCTCCGCCCTAGCGTACTCAACCTCAGGGAACAGAGCTCTAGCCTAGAATTCTGTGTCTAGAGGGCAATGTCATCTGATTCATTTCACCGTCTTCAGTAGGTTCTTTTCGTCCCGATCAGCCTGTATGTGCACACAAGTGCGCTTTGCCGACGTCGCTGCCTGTCTTGCGGTTTCGAATGCTTGGTGCAGGATTTCCAGAGAAATATCATGTCTCTCCCCTTACGATCTTGGGATATTGTTTCGATGTTGTGTCCTTGGACAATATACTCTAAACTTGACTTGAAAATGAGTACCTGGTAGGACAGAGATGGCAATATGTACAATAAATTGAATTCGCCTAAATGGCTCCAGTACTGTATGCTCCCCATGGAGTTGAAATAGCACACGAATGAACAGGTCCAGTGACCAGGGGGCGGGGATATGTAAAGTAGGATGATTGGTATTCAGACTTGATATCAGAATATAAACGTGCATGTTTATTCATTCTTTCATCATTCATCATGCACTTTTCTCTATATGGTTTACTGAAATTTGGTACGCTTCTGCAGATAGCCCTGATGATGTCATAGTAGCATGATTGTACTTGTGGTTCTTTGGAAAAGCTTCGTGCTGTCCTTACTACACTGCCACCAGTGGTCAGACATTGGGTTTGCGTTGTATGTTGTTCATTCACATTGCTCGACCTTTTCTACTCCTGTGTGGTTTCTTTCCCACTGGGCACACTATGTTATTGCGACGTTGAATCAACGTCAATGACGTTGATTCAACGTCGCAATAACGTCGTGTACCCAGTGGGTTCCTTTCCTTCGTAATCACGGGACTCTTCTCAGTTTCTCGTCGCTCCTTCGTGTGACAATTCCAAACCTCATGGAAATATTTTACTAATCTATTTCTTGCATTGTATTCCTAACACCGGCTGCCTGGATCCGTCTATGACAGAAGCATCTCAGAACATATGAAGAACGTAGGCCTATATATTTGGAAACGCTATGACCATCAACAGATCAATCATTAATTTATATAAAACTAATATATATTGCGCTGACAGTAATTGTATTTGTTTTTACAATGCCATGATTTTTTTAAATAATTAATGACCTGTACTGCTAAAATAATTTGTGTTTTAATTCAAGCATGACCATTCGAAAGAACACGCCAGTTGATTTCTTCAGTACGTGCGTACATGTCGGGAAACAACAGACATTGATCCCAGGTTAGCTTAATGTTGGCCCATCATCTACGACGCTGACCCAACATTAAACAAACACAGGATGAGAGTCTCGTATTTGCAGTGGCGTCAATCGCGTGACCGATATACTAACAGATGGAAATGAGTAATTGGAGGTACCATAACTATTATCTATGTATATACATGATATAATCATGTAGTAGATTACCAACATTAGAAAATGACATGCAGGCAACATGTCTGCTGTGCAAAACCAAAAGGCAGTAGCTGCCTTTTGGCTTTGCACAGCAGAGATAACGTGTTATCTCTAGGTTATATATATATGTTTGAAAAACAGAAACGGCAAAAACGTGTTATATCTGCCAATTTGCACATGCATGCAAATTTAACCATAGAAGTGCTAATCGCGTCTATGTAGCCGTTATTATAGTCTTCACTGTTTGCCCTTCATGAAAATATAGATGAAGAAAGAGAAATGTGCATTGCATTTGCAAAAGTGCTGTATATTTTGACTCCACTTGTACAATTATAAGTACTTCTACAGACCCCAGTGGGCAAAATTTTTAATTATATATCTTAAAATGTTAATATATTGTGATTTTAAACCACTTAACTCTTTAACCGCCAAATTATTCAATTGGAATTTTTACCCAATTGAAGTTGCGTCTCGATGACGCGATCCACAACTTCAAGTGAGTGAAAATTGTTCAGATTTGACAAAATGGAGGTCAACTGTTTCCAAATATTTCTGACTGATGTCATATTTTATCTTTAACATGTTTAAAAGGTGGTACTTAATGAGCTAATAAAAAATAAAAACCCGAATATATGCGACACCGGCGTTAAAGGGTTAAGGATATTAGAGACACACTGACTTTACTGCTACTCGTGTCAAAGAGAAATATTTCAATTCAAACGAAAAAAAAGTTCAACAAGCAAATAAGCGGATAAACGCGTTCCTCACAGTTTCACAAAGACATTAGTTTATTCTTGAATCGACCCGTTCACCCGCTAAACGATGACTTAACGTGTCTAATCACTATGTGGAACCATCCCAGCAAACACAAAGCATCTCTATAACATTGGTACAATGTTGCACAAATGGTATATAAATGTTTGTGTTTGCGGGGATGCTCTATGACTTGACCAAATATATTTTAAAATGTATCTTGTCCGTGCTAGTAGACCTTCTCTACGACTAGATAAAATCGCATTCAAAACGTATAGTGTACCTATGTAAAACTGTTATCTAAGACTTGATAAACATGCTAAAAAATCATTCAACAAATTGTTTTAATTTCGACAAAATAAAGTCAAGCGAAACTGTACAGGCTTATATTTCACTGCTATGCAATAGCCATATCCCAAACCTCTCCTCACGATGATGAGCATCATTTCAATCTGAAGCGTGTCAGCTCTGCCGTGCGAAGCCAAAAGGCCGTATCTGCTCACTTTTCAAGTGAGTAGATACGGCCTTTTGGCTTTGCATGGTAGTGCTGTTTGCCTACGATGCATTCGCTTTCCCATATGTGTTCAAAGACGTCAATTTGTGAGTTAATAAGGCGCAGAAAGCAGACCGCCAGCGTGGACAGCACGAGGCTAACTGTCTGCAGATTATCCCCCTCAGGCCAGTACCCACATCAAACTGTGATAATCTCCTCTCATTACTTGACAATTTCTCATCTCGTCGACACAATTAACCCCTGCTATACCACTGTTCACTTGTGGTTTCAAGCAAGTACTTATTGAAATACGAGGAAACACTTAATTGAGGATATCTTTCATTTCCCGCTTAGCAATTTCGGATTACCTTAGAAATTCAGGCTTCTTCAAATGAGAAAAACAATACTTATTTACATGTATAACAGCCAGCGATTACAAAAGTCACACTCAGGAATGCATTTTGTTATCTGCTCCCATCCCCACCCAAATTAAATTTAATTTACCAACAGGATTATACATGATGTATGCATCTTGAATTATTTAGAATATGTTGATAATATATAGTGTTTTATTTGATAAGGCTTTTATTACGTTTAGTTTGTTTCATTACGTCAGGGGCTCTAAATAAACCCTTACAACGCTGAAATATGTTTATATAAACCATGGAGACCATAGATATTTTTAATTTGAAATCATCTTAAATGTCTCAGTTAGCTCTTTCCGGTTCATTTGAATATCTCTGTTAGGGGTCTACGGTCATTCGAAATATTTTACTCTTTCATTTAGACGTCCGATTCTGACGTCTAATGTCGATCCCCATGCTGTAAGGGTTACGATTGGTGGTAAATTTTTGAATTGCAAATAGTAATACATTATCTTAAATATGGCATCATACTTTTATTTACCTCATCGTTTTAATTTATCCTTATTTATTTCTGGGTCAGTTATCTACGCAAGAAATGAATGATAATGTGGCTGCGATGCTTGCTATTTATCCTGCACTTATCATATCATATTAATATTATAATAATTTCTTTCAGTGTAAACATGTCTATTTCAGCATGTTTAGAGGATATAAACTAATTTGCGTAGATATAAATTAAATATTAAAATAGTAACGCGTGCGCTTAAAGACGTGCTTTGTGCATGTTTTAAAGTAACCTAAATATTTGGAGAAATGGATGTCTGTGGCGAAGTTGTTTGCAGTCGAAGAAAGCTTCAGTTGATAAATGGGTTACGATTCACACAACGGAAGGGTGATTTGTTTTTATGTCCAACAGGAGTGTTCTGTGTTTGATAAAAAACAGTTTGTGCTTGTGTCCCCAAACAAGCGGTTTGTATCTGTGAAAAAGTGTCTTGCGCTTGTGATTAAATGGCTTGTGTCTGCGAAAACATGCTTTGTGCTTGTGAAGAAATGGCTTGTGTCTGTGAAAAGTGATTTGTGCTTGTGAACAAATGGTTTGTGTCAGTGAAAACGTGATTTGCGCTTTTGAACAGATGGTTTGTGTCTGTGAAAAAGTGTTTTTTGCATGCTCACAAATGGCTTGTGTCTCGAAAACGTGCTTTGTGCTTGTGAACAAATGACTTGTGTCCGTGAAAAGTGGTTTGTGCTTGTGAACAAATGTTTTCTGTCGGTGGAAAAGTCTTTTTTCGCCTGTGAACAAATGATCCGTACCTGTGAAAAATGTTTTTGCGCTTGTGAACTAAATGGTTTGTGGCTTCGAATAAATGTTTTGTGTCTCTGGCAAATGAACGATTTGTGTCTGTGATGACGTGTTTAGTGTATGTAAAGAGGTAGTCTGTAAACATGTGAACGTATTGTACCCACTTTGTTATGAAGTGGGTACAATACATTGTTTTAAATAAGCAAACAAACTCAATATATTTTTTTTCTAGAATGTGAAGGTAACCCTTAACCCTTTAAGCCCTCACGATGCATTAAAGCATCATTTAACATCCCTGTATACAGACTTAATTTTCCTACATCTAAGGATTTTAGAACAACAATGTCCATGAAACTGGTTTACCAAGACATTGCAATTTTATTTACTTTTCCAACCACTTCAAATAATCAATGGTAAATTCAGGCCTGAAAGGGTTAAATTATTCATATTTGTTTAATTTAAGAACAAACATTTTCAAATTTTTGTTCAACAACACATTTCGTTCCCAATAACTGCAATTTAAACCGCTAAATTAAACAGATTGGAAATGATTACATCATAGGGTAAATGTGTGATTCACCGTATGTCGGAAAACGTGTACACACGCGGTATATGAAGGGTGGAAACAGACACAATGTAATTAGCTAATGGACGTCCGCGTGACGCTCCACTACTTAAGATCCCGGCTGCGGACGTTAAGATGGACTTGAGATGAGATAATGCGAGGTGACTGGATCGCGGCCTATTCACCCGGGATCAGGACTGGCGGGCGGACTCTGACGGGGCACAAAGATGATTGCATGCGGACAGGTCATCAGCTGTAACTGGATCCAGAATGACCATAAAATCCCGGGTCCCTAAGCTACGGTTGTCCCTTCGATTGCTGAGGGGAATTCGCATATATAGTGCCATAAAGATGGCATTTGTCTCAGGAGAATGAGTGAAGATGCAGCTTAACAGTTTTATAGTAATGTGTTTTCCTCGGGACAGCTTTATCAGTTTTCATCATGTTTGCCTCGTCCGATATGCATCAAAACTAATGTTTTACAATTGCTTTGTTCCTTTATCGTTATATACTAATGTGTCTCTCTAATCTATATACATGTATTGATAGAGTGGCGTGACATGCAGAATAATACAAATATATGTAATCGTAGATTCTAGTAAAAAAGTACTGTAGATATTTAAAACATTTCCAACGTTATTGCTAGCATACATTTTTGCATTCTGATGGGTTTTAACGCAACGTGTAGCTGATCCACAGCCGAGATCACGCCGGGCCATCATCGCACAGTAACATGTAAGATTGGTTTCCATACAGACCATCATGTACAACAATATTGCGCAATCGTGAAAGCAAGAGCTGTTGAATCGTCACCGGTTCAATGTTGGGCCAGCACCACAGTCCTCTGTATGCTCTGGTATATTTGGGAAGAGTCAATATTAGGCAGACGTTTTGTATGAAGCATGTATAGCTAATATCCGACCATGACATTTACACTTTTATTTTTTGATCATTGCTAAGAGATAGGTAATAGCTGATAATCAGTAAATCTTATAACATTTACAGAGTAGGTCATCGTGGCATAATATCTGATTAATTAGCTAATTTAAATTAACTTGATCGGCGTTTCAGCACGTGTAAAGATGTTTTGCTCATCAATTTGTTAATTGCCAATGTAAAAAAGGAGACAAACAATGAGCATTGAGCTCAAGTCACCAGATAATGAGCATAATTATAGCCTACCACTGGGAGAACTGTTAAAAATAAATTGTAATAAGACACCTACTCGTTCTAAATGATGTGCTGCTAAAATCACAAATTATATCTTACTTGTCGAAGACACATTAATATATAAGTCTGTACACGTCATATAATATTTACTTACCAATAATTTATAATGAACCCTTTTAAATTGGTCGCTTTCAAAATGTATTTAATAACGCGATTCTCCAGGCGCAGCACTGGGATAAAACACTTGACAAATGTAGATTATAGCAAGTCCATCTCTGCTCTGCAAAGCCAAAAGTGAATATCTTCGCGCGGCAATGCTGTTAAATGTGGTAAACATATCTTCAGCATATCCAACTTTAAATAAATGAAGCATGTCATGTAATTCCAGCAAACGCAAAACATTGGTATAACATTTGTACAGTTGTTGGACCAACGTCGAAGACGTTAGACCGACGTTGCACTAATTTTATACCAATTTTTTGTGTTTGCTGGGATAGGCTCAATGTAGCATTTAACAGCTCGGTATTGTTGGATTGTGCTTTCGAAAACAGTTATCTTGTGAATGAAAAGTGTATACTTGTAAAAGAATAGTATTGACCAATTCTATCAGAATGTGTTTTTCATAATAGCTAAAAACTGCATGCCTGCTGCCGCTGTCGATGGCTATTCCAAGGGTGACCGAGGGAGGAGGTAAATCCTTTCAGAGCACCACTAAAAAATCACCTCCGCCGATACCTGTCCGACACAATTGCAACATCGGAAAATTATACAACGTCCCTTCCAATCTCGCGTGATTAATCGAGATGAGAGCTTCCCCGAAAGGAGAGCGCGGGAGCGAGGAGAAAGAAGGGAATAAAGGGGGATGTGACACGCTGATGGCGGTGCTGAGAGCAGGTCCGCACCGAATCCTGACAAAACAATGACGCACTTATTTTTAGGCAAGGTCCCTCAGCAGACACGAGACACTGAACCAATGTTGATTTAATGCTGGCCCAGAGTCGGAGACGATGGGCCAACATTAAATCAACATTGGCTCAGTGTCTCGTGTTTGCTGTGTGCTGCAGATACAAAATGTTGTTTTATTGCTGGGCCAGCGTCGTAGACTATAACCCAACATTAAAACAGCATTGTGTAAACGTATTGTGTCTTTCTAGAGGACATTTTTCTACAACTTTGTTTGTATTCCTTCTGTTGAAATCTCCACTATTCTTTCTTACGAACGTAAATGTATTTTTTTTCGATACAAAAGTCACAGCTTTTTATTTTGCACCATATCTTCTAACTTTAACCATTAGAACACATATGACGATTCGAGCTTTTGTTTTTTTGTGTCTCCAATCTGTGTTGATTATATACACTTAAATTTAACAAATTTAACTGTAACCCAACACTAACACAAATCATTGTTTAAATGTATTGTGTCTTTCTAGAGGACATTTTTCTACGACTTTGTTTGTATTCCTTCTGTTGAAATCTCCACTATTCTGTCTTACGAACGTAAATGTATTTTTTTTTCGACACAAAAGCCACAGCTTTTTATTTTGCACCATATCTTCTAATTTTAACCATTAGAACACATATGACGATTGGAGCTTTTGTTTTGTTGTGTCTATATGACATATATATAATCAACTTCTAAAAAAAAATTATGTCTCCAATCTGCGTTGATCATATACACTTAAATTTAACAAATTTAACTATTTTTTAGTCACTTGAAGTTGTGGATCGCGGTAGCGAGACACAACTGAGTTTTCTAATCATAGCACAGAGCCAAACTGGCGTTTTTACCTTTCTTCTGTTTACTAGTGACACAGCTAGCTCTTCTGACAAAAAATCGAAATAGCAAGTTGCAACATAATATTACTCGTTGGCGGCTACCATTTGGTTAGGCGATACAGCATCAAAAATAGTATGCCTTAAATAGAACATAATGAATAATAGGTGGGCTATGTAAGCAGACACCACAATTAGGAAGTCAGCGGTGTATTTATCACGCATTAGCAGTATTACTAAATCAATGAAGAAAAAGTGATAGAATCTTGAAGAGTAGATGAATATAATTATACGAGCTCATCTTTTGTAAACACAAAAACATGATAGTAGCCTACACAGGTGATAATATAAATTGTGAAATAAATCTATATTTTGCATAGCACACATCGTCGCCTCGGAGCTAAAGGATCCTATCTGACACTCGTCAGAGTGGCAGATAGGATCCTTTAGCTCCGAGGCGACGACATGTTGACGAGAGGGGCAAAGCATCGCATCCGAGTCCCACAATGATCCCCACAGAAATATGGAAGAAATGTGTACATACGATTATTTAATTATTATTATTTAATATATTAGTATGGCGTGTGTGTGGCCATGCGACGGCTTCACGAGCTGACGCTGGCCCATGCACATTAAACTAGGGATGTTAATTGTATTATCATGAATATAGCGATGTATGTAAAAAAATGTATGTATTTATGTATGTATGTATATATATATATAGGGCCTATATGTATATTTTACTTGTTCTCATAAAGGGAAAATAATGTTTAAAAAAAATATTTTGCACGCTGCTACGAGTTTATTTTACCTACTATTCACAAAAGTATTAATATATATATATGTAGTTTTTTTGTCTCTGTTGGCGCGAGCAACATTTCTATATGATGTGTTTTAACTTTGAAACATTTTTTATCTGTATTATATATATTTTCATCTGTATTATGTATTATATAATTGAATGATTGTTTTCATATAACAAAATCACTACAGGGCACATATGAAAAATAGCCTGACTGCTAATAATGTCCACCCTGTATAAATATGTCTCAATAAATAAATAAATAAATAAATAAATAAATAACCCTTGTTCGGCTACGCCCGTATATATACGGTTTTAAGCATATTCAAAGCCAAATACTATGTCATCGGAAATGGTTGATATAGTTTGTGGTGGATGCTCAGTTAATCAAATAACTCAATTTAAAAGATGTATATTTTCAAAACATATTACCATTTTTTCGTCATTTGGGGCTGGAAATTGCATTAGCACCTAAGTCTAGAGCGGGTTGAGCTTAACAATGCTACTGTTTACGATTTAATTAAATGTTTATTTTTAAGTCATTTTTTTGTAAATTGGTGAATCTTTATGTGAACAGGTGTACATATATACACCAACATAAAACACTAGTTCTCGTTGTATGTGTTGTACACTCTCGAACACCTGCGAGCTCGCAACGACTCATCTATTTTAACCCTAGAAGCGCTAAATTAAAGAATGTTAGACCCAAAAATGGTATTCTACCTCTAATTTAAATAACAACTCAATGGCGGTGGTAATTGGCTGATCTCGTCATGCGACTGACTGAGTCACTGTTATATTAGTCTGGGGTGGAACTCCCTGCTTAGTCCTAATTTTAATTTTACCACACTGGACGTTGTGTCTAGCTACCGCGAATCACAAATCCAAGTGGGTGAAATTATTTACATATGCAAAATCCGAATTCAAAAATATGCTCATCAAACAACAATCATTGTAACACTCATTTCTCCTCCCGATTGTCTTATTCGAAGGTTAAGCAAAGACCTAAAAAAGGCTACAGACGAGATAACACTAGGCTGACATGCTAACTTATGCCCCGAGCACTTCGTCATAGCCATGCACATGTAGAAAAAACCTACATAATATGTCACATGTATTAGGCCTTGAAGCGCTGAAATATTTCTGTATAAACCATAGAGACGAAAGGGTTCTTTTCAATTTAAAAGCATCATACATGGCTTAGTTAAGTATTTCTGCTTCATTTGAATACCTCTGTTATGGGTCTACGACCATTATAAATATTTTACCCTTTCAATGCGGAGATCGGCTTTAGACGTCTAAAGACGGTCCCCGCGCTGGAAGGGTTATGTTACTATGATCGGAAGTGCAAAGGGTACAGGGAGTGCCTTGTCAAGGCAAGATTTGAATTAGGAACTGGCACATACAACAGGTGTGGAACACTTGACAGAAAAGCCACCTGGGGCCGGGACTGAGAAGGGTTCTCAGAGGGGTGGCCTCGCCGGAAGTCAAGACCTGTGCATCGGCGAATACCTAATGACGTCACGTCTACTCGGCACACAATGGTGGGTCAATACTGGGCCAGCCTATGTGACGCTGGCCCGATGGAATCCCCACGTTAAGCCAACGCAGAAGCCTTTCCGACGCTGTCACGTTGACAATGACGGAGTAGTGTACTTCAAAGAGGTAGGGCTCCCGCAAGAACAGAACGTTCGTATGAAGTCGTCCCGACGCCGTGAGGCATCGAGCCAGCGTTATGCCAGCGTGTGGCTTTGTCTTGTACGTCTGTAGAGGCGTATTGGGGATTCCCCTAATGGGTTCTTGTAGTCGCCTCTTAAGACGGGCCATCTGGCTGGAAAGCCTCACAAGAGACGCCCTGCATGCCTGCAGGCGTCTTCTGCAGGAGAGTGGCGACGCCTTGCCAGCGGCTCAGATGCCAACGGCGGCGAAGCCCCGCAGGTTCAGCACTGGGTGCCTAGCTTACAGCAAACACCAAACGTTCAACCAATTCTGATTTAATGCTGGGTCAGCATCGCAGACGGTGTGCCGTCATTAAACTAGAATTAATTTAACGTTTCGTGTATGCTGAGCTATGAAACATGTCATGGTCTGATTAGCGAGGCTTCTTTATTTGATAATATAAAGCCCTTACGATGTCAATAAACATGACATAGTGTCGACATGGGGAGCCGCTTTCACCAACCAGCTCAGCTAAGTCACCTTGTACTTGTGGCAGCTTTAATCCTTTGACGCCGGTGCCGCATATATTCGGGATTTCATTTTTATTAGCACATTAAGTACCAACTTTTAAACATGTTAAAGATAAAATGTGACATCAATCAGCAATATTTGAAAACATTTGACCTCCATTTTGTCAAATCTGAATAATTTTCACTCACTTGAAGTTGTGGATCGTGTCAGCGAGACACAACTTCAAGTGGGTGAAAATTCAGGTTGAATAATTTGGCGATTAAAGGGTCAAGCTTAGGGGTCTTGTTAAGTTAAAAAAAATATTTAAAATCCGAGAAAAACTCTGATTGGCCGGACACCTTTCACCCCTCCCCCTTTTCCATTTTTTTTTTGAAACATTCACAACAAACAAATCTACACACAAAAAAATAAAAACAAAAAAAAATAATAAAAAAAGACCGAGTTGGGGCTTGACCCACTTTCGAGTTTTCTCGGATTTTTGGATTTTGTTTAACCTGACAAAACCCCTTACTGATTGGTTCAAACTTGATGACGTGTTGATTGTTAAGTTATTAACTTAATTCATTCCAGACGGAGCCCGAGATAACTCGTGTTATATGACGTCATAAAAAATACATTTAAAAAAATGTCCCATCAACAGAAACATGTTTGTATTGAAAATGCCTTCTTGAATGAGTTAACCTTTTCAGCACGGGTACCGTCTTTATACGTCAGAATCTGACGTCATATAGACCTCCTAGTTAATTAATTAATGCAATCATAATAATTTATAATGGCGTACATTATTGACTATACTGTAACTCGTAGTTGTTCGACTGTTCCGAAAAATATATAAAACAATTTTGCAGCTTGTACAGAATTGCCTTGCCCGAGTAGTGACCAGGTGGCTACTTCCTTATATCTCAGTGATTTATTTCGAGAAACGCCAGCAAACACTGAGATCCGAAAGTACGAAGTTATTACATCCTGGACCGCGGTCAAAAATAAATTACGGCCACTGATCGCTCGTGGTTGCCGCATCGTGCTGGTGGAATAAATTGCATTTTGAAATACGTGAAGCAAAATCAGTCACTATCTTTCGAAAAAAAATAAAAACAAACCTTTTTACATTAGACCTATCACCATAATCTGAGCATCCACCGACCGTATGACAAATTCTTTTTCCGGCTACCCCACTGAATACTGATTTTAGTCCACAGCGCTATTGGGTCTCAATATTTTTGAGAGATATTGGCGCTATAGAAGTCATTATACTTATACTTCTATTTACATTTTGAATCATACATAATTATATCCATATGGAAGGCATATTATCCTGTCCTTAACGTGGTTGAGCCTGCGAAATTGTAATACTTGGCCAACGTCACAAGCTGGTCGATAAACATTGAGTCAACATTTTAACCCTTTAACCGCCGGTGCCGAATATATTGGGTTTTTCACGCAATTATTACCACATTCAGCACCGCCTTTTGAGCATGTTAAAGCCATAATGTGACATTAATCAGCACGATTTGAAAAGCGTTGACTTCCATTTTGTCGAAATCTGAATAATTTTCACTCACTTGAAATTGTGGATCGCGTCAGCGAGACACAACTTCAAGTGGGTGAAAATTCCAATTGAATAATTTGGCGGTTAAAGGGTTAACACCTCGAATTCGACACTGACACCATCATTAATCCTTACGCTAAGCGTGACTATAATTATAGTCGTTTTAACCCCGTTTAAAGGCAGTGATTGGGAACGAAATGTGTGCTTAGCCATCAAGATTTACAAAGGCGTGGTTTCAAGTTTTCACCTACTTAACGTTTTGGGTCGCGGTGAAATTTTAAATTATTTAATTTAGCGGTTTAACCCTTTGTCCGCCAAATTATTTAATTTAATTTTCACCCACTTGAAGTTGTGTCTCGCTGACGCGATCCACAACTTCAAGTGAGTGAAAATTATTCACATTTGACAAAATGGAGGTCAACTCTTTTCAAATCTTGCTGGTTGATGTCACATTTTATCTTTAATATATTTTAAATGTGGTACTTAATGTTCTAATAAAAAATGAAAACCAGAATATATGCGGCCCTGGCGGTTAAAGGGTTAAGGGTTAAAGAACCATCAAAATCTCGAGCCGTTTGGTATCTAGTAACTTTATCCTGTATAAACAATCTGATTGATAAGTATGAGTATAACACATTTTGCGTATAATCTATAGCTATAATAGAAAATGCAGCGATAGCGATCCCACTTTTTTAACTCGTTGCATATTCCCTATAAATAAATCTACAAGCACCTGTGAATTGACTGTACCGGATTATTGAATAAACACATACTTCGGATTGAGTAAGCATAGAAAGGAACTCCGACTAAACCTTTTTGCTTGACTAAGTGTGTCTTTCATCCGCCTTCCCACAGATTGATGGTGTGTGTTGATAACCACATTAACTATGATAACAGTGTTAACTGATAAGTGACGTGTCACTTAGAGATGACAAGCAGATGAAAGACACAGCCAGATAATCCAGTGACTCGCTCACGTGGGCCGTCAGGGTGTTAAGTGTGCCAAATGATGGTGAGGAGACAACTACATCAACTGACAATAGTGACTGGCAATGGCTATCGAGCTTCCATAATAAATATATTCTAAACAAACGCTAAAGGATCAATTGATCACAACTCAGATAATAATATTCTGAATGACGCACTGTGTTTCTTAATTTTCAAAATGATTTGAATGAACAAATAAATAAACGAGCAAACAAACAAACAAACAAACAAACAAACAAACAAACAAACAAACAAACAAACAAACAAACAAACAAACAAACAAACAAACAAACAAACAAACAAACAAACAAACAAACAAACAAACAAACAAACAAACAAACAAACAAACAAACAAAGAGAGCGAACGAACGAACGAACGAACGAACGAACGAACGAACGAACGAACGAACGAACGAACGAACGAACGAACGAAAAGGACGAACGAACGAACGAACGAAAGAACGAACGAACGAACTAACGAACGAACGAACGAACGAACGAACGAACGAACGAACGAACGAACGAACGAACGAACGAACGAACGAACGAACGAACGAACGAACGAACGAACGAACGAACGAACGAACGAACCAACGAACGAACGAACGAACGAACGAACGAACGAATGAATGAATGAATGAATGAATGAATGGATGAAAGAATGAATGAAGAAATGAATGAAGAAATGAATGAGTGAATTGTACTTTAAGCCAGTGTGCAAAAAAACTACACTGTATCAGGACAATTACCTGAAAATGGTGAGATTAAAAACTAATTAAGATTTAATATTGTGGAGAACCTCCGAGAACGACTATTAGGGTGCTCGGTCTGAGAACCCCAGAGCTCGTATTTCGCATGGTTTCGCACTACAACTGTCAATAATGAAAACAGTTCCCTTATTTTTGTTAACAAAACAATGTAATAATGAGGAAGTAACGTAGAATAGTTGTGTTATAACATACGACACATGGTCCAATGTTCTTAATAAATCACGATCGAATGTATTTTTTATATGTGAAATCAAATAGCGTCGCCCTTCACTGGACCAATCTACTGTTATTGATGACCAGTCAACATGTTCGACGGATCGACATTGTAAATTACAGTTGAAACAATTGGCTTGCGGGGCCTGTCTAGACCAGAGTGTCCGCTCTGCCTCAAGGCTCGAACCCACTGCCTACCGGCACTGCATAAAGCGGCCACCTGTCCTGCCTGGCGAGGTGATCGATGGTACAGTAAATGTATGTATTTGCTGTCATTGTGATTTTAAGCGTAATTGTTGTGATTGTTTGAAGGATGAAATTCCGCTTTCAAAGACTTATGCAGTCATATATTGTGTGATGCTGAATTATGTTGTGCAAAGCCAAAAGGCAGTGGCTACTTCTTTTTATCTTTGCACAGAATTCTGATTTCAAGAATGATTTATTTTCGTGTTAGTGTAGGATCTCTGCCTCGCTAGATCATCGTGACAGTCGACCCCAGTCTCCCCGGACGCGGGGGGGACGGCTGGACGGCTGCCTCGTTTCAGTATATTAGTGACGTGCGCATAAACCCAATCACCACGCGGTCGTGGCCTTTTTTGCGCACTTGTAGTCTAGCTCCTGACGACTGCAGACGTGTTGCAGGCTGGCAGATTAGAGTTAGCCTAGGGGCGTGTCGTGCGCGGGACTGTACATTGCCGATGTTTTATGTCTAGACAAATAAATATATTGAACTGAAGAAGAATTTGGTGAAGTCAATCGGAACCGTTGACCCGACGTGGAAGGAAGGAAGATAGAAATAAATGGTGAATGATAGGCGGGTCTTGCCGTTCACCCTACCGGTAGACCCTACTGCAATTCCCATATTAGGTCAGAATTAACGAAAATAAACATGAGGCTAATTTTCCACATTTACAGTGTCTACGCTTTCAGGGTCGTGACTCAACCGGATTGATCCGACTGTGTACACCAGAGGGCTCTCAAGTAGAAAGGGGTCATCACCCCCCATTAGGGGACATCCCCCGGCCCTCCGCCGCACTGCCCACCACGCCAATTCCCGATCCCTAACTTCACAATCAATTCCGGCAGTCCGTTATACTTCACTCCCTGTGGCTGAGAGCAAACCCGGGGCGCTCGGGACGACGGAACCTGCAGCGCTGACCAGGACCTTTAGTGTAGTTTTAGCAACAATCTCCATGCCCCAGCAAACACAAGACATTTGTATACCATTTATACAATGTTGGACCGACGTCGACGACGTTGGGCCGACGTTGTATAATTGTCAAACAAATGTTTTGTGCTTGCTGGGGCTAACTTGATCATAGAGCAGTGACCAATTTATAACTTTTTCTTAATTTTTTTTATTTTTTTATTTCAATAATTTAAAGGGACATGCCAGGTCTAAAATCATAAAAAAATCGGTGATTTTACTTTAGCTTAATAATATGACCATATGATGTAAACATGCCCATATACTAGAACTGCAAACGTTTTTAATTGTTGTGCTGCGCACTTACCAGTTAGGCTAGATATAGAGACGAAATTCCCGATTTCTAATTATTGACAACCATGTCAAAAATAAGAAATACGTGAATTTCGTCTCTATATCTAGCCTGACATCACAGCTGCCCACCATATTCTGTATCTTAAAATCCAGAAACTTTGCCGTAAATCCAAGTTTTTGGACAATTCTAGCCTTAAAGGATTAATGTGAAAATGTAGAAGCACCATATTTAATTAAAAAGTGGCATAATTTGCTCGATATTGTGTACTCGGTCTTAGATCGTGTCTGTGATCCATGCTGTTTTTAATACCTAAACTTTCCAAGTGAGTATTATGCTATGGCTTTGCTCAACAGTTAAGTACCAGGCAAAGCCAAAATGCAGTAACGTTCGCAGTAGTGATACATGTAGCAGTATTTAAAGTAGTTGCATACTTAGCCTTAATGCGCTGGAATTATATAAACCAATAGAACAAAGGGTATACTTCAATTTGAAGTCATCATAAATGTCTCAGTTAGCTATTTTGGCTTCATTTCAATACCTATGTCATGGGTCTACGGGTCTAGAAAGATTTTACTCTTTCAGTAGGGCGATCGACTTTAGAAGTCAAAAGCTGACTTCTACAGACGTCAGATTCTGAAATCAACCCTCGTGCTGTAAGGGTTAAACAATTGCTTTCTCTTGGATTTGCAATGTAGAATATAAGCCTCTTTAATTTCCAAAAGTTATAACACGAAGGTGCAAAAAGCTTAACATGTATTCATTAGAAAACTGAAATGAAATAAATGGGGTTTTAGTCCACCGTTGTGCACATATAGGCTAAGCTGGGCCAGGAGAACTCCCTGAGTATGGTGAGAGGAATGACATGACACTGCCCTCCAGACACAGAAGACGTCTCGGTCACGGAGGCTCTCCACAATAATAAATATTTACGAGTGAGAAGGGAAAAAAACATTCCGTTTTTTTTTAAATTTGAAGGTCAGAGTGGGGTTCCAACATGCGATTTCCGATTTTTCAAGCAGGCAGCTTGAACCACAGGGACATGAGGCCCCCTGTTGAAGTGAAACAACCCTCCAACATCATTAGAGTCATATGACTCATATGGCTTGAACCACTGCACCAGGGGTTCCGCCTCATATCAAACAAAGACTGGGAATTAAGAGTGAAATATACAATCACACTGACGTCCCCTGAATTTACGGCCGGCGTGATGACCTGGATCATCAGTGATCCAGATTGGGCAGGCTAGTCACCGCCCGGGACTGTGGCACCCCGGGGATCCCTGCTTTGATATGACGTCCACAATGGAGAGGGATCTGCGACGGCGGTCCTGATGCTGCTCATTATCCTGGTGATCCGTGAGGCCTAATTGAGTCCCATGCCGTGTCGCGCCGCGCCATGGTCACAGGTCCTGCCGTGCTGCCGTGTGAACAGCGACCTCATATCGTACCCTTCAAATTAGCGATTGACTATCACAACGCTGAAATATTTTCACATAAACCATGGAGACCAAAAGGTTTTGTCAATTTGAGATCATCATAATTGTCTTATATTAGCTCAGATCTGATTTTTTTGTTGAAATTTCATCGAACACAAGCTTGTAATTGCTACTGCAATTCCTAGCTTGCAGTTGATAACACATTTAATTAGAATTGATTAGGCATCTGAAAGAGATGTGAGACTATTCGTTTATTTAACACTCTGTTGTCGATTTTAGACAAAACTACATTCAACTGTCTGTAATGGAGTTGCCCAACTTGTTCCATGTAAAATTAACTAAATATTGCTGTGCATAGAACAGTTTTTTTTAAACATGCAGCAAATCTACCAACTAACATCAGATGCGTTGACATGTAGTTTTTACCAGAATAAAGACAAAAGTGTCAAATAAACGAAGAGTCGCACAGTCTGTCTTTACCTTTAATTGTTCAGTTATTTTGAACAATTTTTTAAAGTGGGATGTTTTCCATTTTAATAAACAAAAACATTGTAACAGGGCGCACTAACACGTTTATATAAATAAAACGTGTCGATTATAAATTTATTGAACATGATTTTGTTGTGTACTCATCGCCTTCGTAGATCCTGTATCTATACATCTACATGCATCTCTTGCTTAACTAGGAAATTAAAATTGAAAATACATGTCATCAACGTGGTTAAAATGTCGTATTTATCACTTTGTAAAATGCCAGATACTACCTTTTGGAAAATGTTGCTGACAGAGACAACGCCTTGTATATTTTGTGTTGGCTTTTACAGCTGACCTAGAAAATAATATTGTTTTTACTTTGTAATTACAAAGGTTCTCGTATTAAACCAAGATTAATTGTCGAAAGAAATAGTGATTACATTTCATTTTGAATAACCTTTTAGGATTAATTGATTTTGAGATATAGATTAAAATTTGACCAAAACATACCTGTTGGCATTTGATTTTGAAACACACCGCTACATTATTTTCTTTGTCTGATCACGACATTCCAAGCCAGGAAAGGAGAGTTACTGTTGATCAAGTACAGACCAATTATCATGGTAGGCCTAATTGAGCTATACTCAGACAGGTGTGGCCGAGCTCTTGATTATGAGGGATCCTCATTATGGTCGGATGTGTTTTAAGTCAGTTAAAACCCTCGGGGTTCTCCATTCTTAGCTGTGAAAAAAGCTTCGGCCTTCGGCCTCGGACCTTTTTCACAGTTAAGAATGGAGAGCTCCTCGGGCTTTATCCTATACGAAAAAAACAAAAAACGCAATCCCCCGAAATTAAATGAATTAAATGATGTAAAGTTAAGTTCCAATGAAACAAGCTAGGGTTGATATTCTAAAAGGGGCTGACCCAGATCTTAGGCATATGATTGGTCGAGGTGCTCATCTGCACCAATCACATGCCTAACTTTTTGAGAATAACGATCAGTGAATATAGGCTAACAGCACATAAACTGGCGGGGTGGGATTCATAATTTTGCAGATTTGCTCCGCAAAATGTGATGTATGTTGAATGCTCACGGTTTATTAAGCCAGAACAATACTGCTGTGCAAAACCAAAAGACAGTAGCTGCTTATTAGAAAAGTAAGCAGTTACTGTCTTTTGGTTTTGCACGGCAGAATATGCCGCTGATAACGCTTGTTAAAATAAAATTTATATACAATGCCATACGGGTTTCCATAGCACAATTAGTGAGATCAGATACAATTTTTACGGATTGCCTAGAAGATCCGTAAAAGAGAAAATAAAACACAAAACATTCAAATTGCCATCTTGTTTTTCTTTTCACAACAAATCAATACACACACAATCCAAGGATTCACAATATATCTGAATATCCAGTACAAGTCACTACACAAACAATCATGGGACTCACAATGTATCTTATCATTCTGTAACAGCAATGTCATGCACATTCACTTGCATTTTGAGCATTAGCTGATTATAAAACACTAATCGCTAATTTGGTGATTGCCACGATTACGTAACATCGTTTGTAAGTAGCAACATTAGCATAATTTACATATTTATACCTATAATTTACCAAAATAATGGCGGTGACCGTTATCTTTCTGCTATGCTAATTAAGCCCCTTACATTTCAAGGAGACGTACATGTACGTACTGCATTCTGACTGTGCACGGGATAATATGTAGAGTATAACAATATACATCTATGTTGTATTGTATTATCTTGTATAATGCTTTCACGTGTAAGGATCACGAATTACCTTACACCTGATACTACTTACCTGATTAAATGCGAATATTACTTTCAAAGAATTCCACTTGTATTTCCATAATGGTAATTATGTAATTTCAACGATTTTAATACATTTTGTTCATTTTACACTTCAACAGCATTACTGAAGCAATACAAGGTATACTTATTCGAATATCTCCCCATAGAGAAGTACATGCAAAGCCAACAACAGTATCTTTTTACTTTACAAGTAAGCATATACTGCCTTTTGGTTTCGCAGAGCAGTCTACGCCACAAAAGACCGATAGCCACATCGTGCCTCCTAGCGACCACTGGGTGAAACCGGAAGGCCTTGGGCTGGGATTCGACAGACGTCACGTCAGATGGTGTAACCGGAAATGTGTCTGACTTTGAGTTTCCACCGAGAACCAATGGATCTGCGGTATCATTGTGGGGAAAACACGACATGTTAAACCAATGCGGATTTAATGTTGGCCCGGCGTCTCCGAAGTCGGCCCAACATTATATCGGCATTGCTTGAACGTATCGTGTTTGTTGGGTTGTGGGGCTTTTCTTTGCACTGTCAGCTTTGAATGAACAATCGAATGATGGCACAGCACATATCAACATACAAATTGTAATGGTGAAATTAGGCTGATATACAGTGTACAACACACTTTAATTAAAATAGTAATTAATAATGCTAAAATCATTTTTTAACATACAAGCTAGAATATAAGTGTCAATCATTACCAATAGTTAGCAGCTCCTAAAACGTGATTTTGGTGCTTAATAAAGAATATAGAGCACTTTATTTCTACATAGTGTAAACAAACTATTAGCATAAAACATCACCGGTCCAGCCCATGCATACGTTTAATCTGACATCCAATAGAATGGTCATGCATCATACTAATCAGAGCTGAATGATCAATTCGCTAAGTTTAATATAAAAAAAATGATATTAGCTTATATTGCTCCAATATATGTAACTTTCACATGTGTTAATAATAAATAACATGACTTAATCGATCTAAATGGAAGATATTTTTTTAATATGCGATACATTATCAAAGCTGTGAACAGACCTGTGGGCGCGACAGAACATTTCATTTCTGCAGTAGTCTACTGTAAATATGTG
The DNA here is from genome assembly GCA_964017125.1 of Flabesymbios commensalis. NCBI lineage: Eukaryota > Metazoa > Annelida > Polychaeta > Terebellida > Flabelligeridae > Flabesymbios > Flabesymbios commensalis. The sequence continues at coordinate 31,397,165 of OZ024916.1, read as the reverse complement.
ACGTTCATCACAGAAACGCTCATATTTACACAATTCTTATGCACATTTAGCGAGAAATAGTTTTATGTCATAAACAAAATTTAAAGATGTTTAAAATTAAAAAAATCAAATTTAGACTGTTTTATTGTGTAGAGTAACACTAATAGAACATGGAACACATAATTTTTTCAATGTGGGGACCCTTAACGTCAAATTGAACCATTGAAACACTGCTCGTCTTGTGCTCATCTTTCTCTAATTGTCCACCTTCCAATAACGCTTACGTCACAAAGTTAAATTATAGAATAATTTTGACGAAAGGTTGAAGCTAACTAGAGGCGAGTTTGCAGGAGGGGGGGGGGGGGGGCGAGGCGCGCCCTATTTGTTTTGCTAAAACGTCACCTGAATTGACAAAAACATAACAAACAATTCTAGGGACAGGCTCTCAAAACCTCCGACGCCCCCTTTATTTACATCCTGAAACCGCCCCTGAATGTAACCTTATTGACTTTAAATTGACATCATTTTATATTCATTCTCTAAAAAGCGGTGATACAATGTCACGCAGTACCAGCCTTCAATGCGTCAGCATGGTCATTGTTACGCCACAGACTGTATAACCAGCAAATATGTGTGGAGCTGGTGTAGAAAAAGTGCCAAGCCAATTTGCTTATCACTTGCAGCCAGAACATGCCTTGGAACATGTCTGTTACCCCAGGCAACGAAAAGATAATACGGTTTGCTTGCGATAGCATTGTATTGCGATACGCAATATACCGAGCCGCACCGAAGCCTACTTTGTGTTCTGTTGCAAGAAATAGTTTATAATATTATTTCGATTTTCTCTGCTACTTGATTAGGTTCCAAAAGTTGGTTCCCAAAAGCCTATATCTGTACCTAGAACGGTTTCATGGTGTCATTCATACTAATTAATATATAATTCAATATTAACCCTTTCAGATCGTCATTAGACGTCAGAATCTGAATTATCTGACGTCTGTAGGTCTGGTCGTCAGATTCTGACGTCCAAAGTCGATTCCCGCGCTGAATGAATTTACAAATTAATAATAGCCGCAGCAAAGGTATTCAAATGAAACTGCATTGGGTGAATGCTCGTGTTTGCTGGAGGGCGTACACCTTCCTTCAAAATCACCCATGACCGTAATAATAATAATAATGTGCGTCTCTAGCAGGCAGAAGGTGCAGCGTCTGGATCCAGACCACAGGGATTTACACGCGGATCCCGAACCCATTCCACCACGTGGACGGGGTCAAGACGGGACGCCTAAAAGTTCAAGGGCACGACGACCTATTGAGGGGTGCGAAATTTGCAGACCCTCAATTTATAGGAAAAATGATTATCATCCATCACCGACGACTCGTCTGTACCGAATAAAAACAATGGTAATTATGCTGCCCTTCAAAGGCAAACAGCAGTAACTGCCTGTTTTTCGAATAAGCAGTTTCTGCTGTTTTTTATTTGCACTGTAATAAGCTGTCGGTACGAGGGTGAGCGCTGAAACGCTGAATTTTGTTTGTATAAACCTTGGAAATCAAAGGGTTTTTCAATTTAAAATCATCTTAAATGGCTTAGTTAGCTCTTTCCGCTTTATTTGAATAGCTATGTTATGGGGTCTACGACCATTATAACGTTTCTAGTTATTACAGTGCGGGGATCATCTTTAGACGTCAGAATCTGACGTCTACAGACGTCAGATTTTGCCGTCTAAAGTTGATCCTCGCACTGTAAGGGGTAAACTAGCCTATTCCAGCCACTGTGGTGATGTTTATGCTGTGATAAATAACAATTGCTGAATACTCTATTTCTATACTTCATTCATTTAACCCTTTGGGTCCGTTCAAACATAATTTTACATCTATGCAAACTCACTTCATTTGCTATATCTAAAGGATTTAGAGCGAAAATAATAATCGAATGTTTAGGAATTTGTCTCATTTGCCACCCAACCTCAAATCATCTTCATCTACTACAAGTCGAGAATTTCGACAGCAATTCGCGGCTTGTAATGGATGAATATATGAATGATGAATTCGGAATTAAAAAGTTAAAACTATTTTTTATTTCTAACGCAAATTCCAGCTTCATGTGACGAATAAAATTCTATTTTTTATAAACAAATAGACATCTCTCAAATAAGATTACCTTAATAAATGTTATTCAAATGAACACTTTTCAAAAAGAATGGACATCTCTCAAAATTTAATGAGATTTTTGAATAAAGGTTATTCAAATAATCTCATTTCATAAAAAAATACACCTCTTAAATGAGATCATTTGAGTAAATTGTATTCAAAAAATCTTATTTGAGAGATGTCTATTTTTCATGAACAGTCACATGTTTCGTCATTTAAAGCTGGATTATGTGTTGGGAATAAAAGTAAATTTACCAGAATCATATTATAAATTGCAGTGTCAATTCTGTTTTCCTCGAAGCTAGCTTGTAACGGTAAATTATATGAGCCCCGCAGATCTAGGTTTAATAAAATTATACCGATTATATTGTCCGCAAAAAGCTGTAGTAGTACTAAGCAAGAGCAAATAAGGATTTTAACTGATTATAACTATAATTTGTTTTATAATTCTGTCGAATTTTCGAAAAACTGTCGAGCACTTAAGAACGCCGGGTACTCCCAATTTTGACGTACATTCCGTGCACACTTCACTGGTCATTGTGTTCACATGATTTTATGACGTGAACATGAAAAATTATTCATTATTAAAACACACCACTACATTATTATCTTTGTCCGATCACGATATTCTAAGCCGGGAATGGGGAGTTATTGTTCATTAGGTACAGACCGATTATCATGGTAGGCCTATGGTACTATAATCAGTCAGGCGCGACCGAACTGATGTTGATTTTTTTTTTTTTTTTTAATATATTGATGTGTTTTAAGTCAGTTAAAACCCTCGGAGCTCTACATTCTTAGCTTTGAAAAAGGCCTCGGCCTTCGGCATCGGCCGTTTTCAAAGCTAAGAATGTAGAGCTTCTCGGACTTTATCCTATACGTCACATTGTTCACATGACTTTGAACAGTAGTGATCTGCATGACTGGTTTGATTATCCAAGCAAAATTCAATGTCACTGGTTGAATATGAATGTGACTATTATAATATATACATTGAGAGCAACAGTTTATATTAACAGTGCTATGCCAATATATACTTTACAATCGTCAAAATTTTATCAAATGTCAACTAAGAAACACCTTTGCATTTGCCTTTTAACTTCACGTTACCTACAGTAAAGGTGATCTATCACCCCTTATATAGTATGAATGATTTTGTGACAAATAAATCAAAGTCGCCACAAGATGGGGCACAAGTGTTTGCTTATAAGGGGTGATTGGCTATCATGTGACCATCTGGGAGGGTCACATGATAGCCAATCACCCCATATAAGGACATAATTATTCATACCATATAAGGGGTGATAGATCACATTTAACTTTAAATTTACACCCACTTGAAGCTGTGTCTAGCTACCGCGACCCACAACTTCAAGTGGGTGAAAATTACTCATATTTGTTTAATTTGAACACAAATATTTGCCATTCTTGATTTTTAGACACATATTTCATTCAACATAACAGTGATTTGGTCGACTAATAAAACAGATTAAAAACGACGATAATCGTGATCAGCAGGATAAAGGTTAGGTATGACATGACACGTTAAGATATATCTAAAGACTACATAAAACATTGTGCAACGATCACTGTCAACAAGACATTACCAAGATAACATTGTATTTTTGACATTACATTACGTATAAATCAATGAGAGCATTATTTTCCGAGTTAGTTGTCTCAAATTTGAAACAATGATTTCAGACTGCATATCCGACTTTAAATGTATAAAAAAAATCTTTGAAATCAATTTTACGCCATCAAATTATATCGCTGGTTGGAATAGCCTACATAACAAATTATTCTAAAGGTAATCAATCGCAGTGAGGCATACGTATCTGCAGATATCATCATCTGCACCGAAAGGGTTAAAATCGAGCATAAAACGCAAAGTGTAATGTATCATAAATATGTACAGTAACGAGATATAGCCGAGCCAAAAAACGACTAAATCGATTTCTGCAAGAAAGACAGATCATGCAACGCACACCAGAAAGAAATGGGTTGCTTAAGGCGCGATCCAAGGAAAACATCAGGCAGCGAAGAAGAAAACTTAATACCTGGATCTCGTGGTACAACCACGGGTCAATTTTGGGCCAACGTCTGCGACTTTGGTCCACAATTGACCAGTCGTTGTGCGACTCTTGCCGGGATATATGGTGTCCGTGGCACATCCTGGGATTCTCCACACAATCCGACGCCGCTGAATGCCACGGGATGGTAAACGGAGACGTGGCACGAAAAACAGTCTGAGCAGAACATCCTCGAGTCCCATCTGGACCGCCGTCACAACCCAGAGATGTTGCGAAAATTGTTTTTTTTCTCACACAGCAATGTTGCTCTAACGATAGCATAATCTTTAATCGCGAGTTAATTTAGAATAATAATCTTTATTTTAAAGGGACAGCATAATTTTGAAATTATATAATTTGAAGCCTACTGGTCTTAAAAACAAATACAAAAAAATGATCAAACAATTCAATAACACTGAAAAACATTAAATTTGTTTTATTTCCAAGTCGTATATTGACATGAGGGATTGGGGGGTAAAATGTTTAAAAAAAAATGTTTTAAGAAATCTGAAAATTAAAATAAAGTAATCATGATCTGCAGGATACGCTGCTACATACAAAACAATATTCCAAAATTGATGTTATCCCACGGAGTCCCTTTAAGTAGAAACGTGTAATCATACTTTTATTTCGCTTGTAACATAACGATATGGGTGATGTTAGGAGTTCTATGGTGCGAAAGTCCTCACCCTTTTCCCGCTATATTGCATAGGCCTAATTCTCTTTTATCCATGTCTAATGCATTAATACGAAAGGTCAAGGCTGTGAGTCAACAAAAAGACGAAACAAGACTCAGTGAAATGCATATTGACCATCTGCGCTGCAACATATGCGAGTTGCTATGGTTCGAATTCTTTCACCACTGTAACGTTATCCACATTTTAACCAGTCAGGCTCACGAAAATAATGGCAAACACCACCATAGCCTTGACCGTTTTCGCGACAAAGATGCAATATAAATAAAGTCAACTGATGAGACAAAAAGGGCAAATGTCTCTGTGTCAACATTGAGATATGATCACATCCAACTTTACATGTTTAGCACTGGTCCAGCGTTTGGCCAGCATTGTTTTACATCGTAACATCGTTCTGGGATATGTGACAATATTATCGGGAACATCAGGGTTAACCTTTTCAGTGCGGGGACATTTAAAATGGTCGTAGACCCCATAACATAGGTATTCAAATGAAACGGAAAGAGCTGACTAAGCCATTTATGATGATTTCAAACTGAAAAAATCTTTTGTTCTCCATGGTTTATACAGAAATACGTCAGCGATGAAAGGGTAAGTTGCCGGGATCAGAGGGCGTGGCATCCCGGAATCCCGCCGAGTCACTTACACACTCCACTGCGTGTTAATCTAGCAGTAATCTGCGCAAATCCACAGACAAATTGACAGTCCTGTCAATCGCCATCCCGCCGTGAACTACAGTATCCCCTCTCCGACAAACTGAGACATTGGACCAATGCTGGTTTAATGCTGGTCCAGCGCTTGGGACGCTGAACCAGCATTAAGCCAACATTTGGTCAATGTATCGTGTTTGCTGTGTACGATTTAATTTGAGGGTACAGGGAGCGCTATCCCAACGGAAGCCATCCGACATTGATTATAAACTAAAAATAAAAAAATGTTTTTTCAATATGGTTTTCATAGATCTTCTGCTGTCTATTTGCGTATTCATAAACTTTGTTTTATGTTTTACAATGTAAAAATCAATTGCTTTCACCAATAAAAACAATGTCAGTTTTGGGCAAATTTCAAAAACGCTAATTTTAAAAAAGCTGTACATATATCCGTTATCAGGTTGTTGTTTTTTCGGCTAAATACGATGAGGAAATGCATCTCATCTTCGATAAACTAGCTGTAAACAAAACCTTTCTGTAATAAAAGTTTTGCAATTTCAATGTATCTTGAATGTGATACCTGTAGTCGTCGAGATAATTTCGACGCTGTTGCATTAATATATCTTTTTGTTTTACGAGTAATTGGTTAAACAACGTAAACAGTTGGGGAAGTATACATATAGTTTAAATATTTCATTTACACAAACGTTTAAATAATTTTTAGTTATATCTGATAGCTGATTTCATGTAAGTAGTTATTCGGGGTGTAGTAGAGTGCTTAGGGTTTTGAATAGGCGTTAGATGAGTGGATCAACGTTCATTTTCTTCAAAAAATAATCTACACAAATTTATACATTTGACAATGTAAGAAATAATTTAAAAAAAACGTTAGAGTAGTTGAAAAATAGCCAGCCAAATGACGTTTTTTACTTAACCCTTTCAGCGCGGGGATCGTCTATAGACGTCAGAATCTGACGTCTAGTCAAAGATTGTACCGCTCTGAAAGAATTAAACATTTGTAATGGCCGTAGACCAATAACATAGGCCTAGGTATTCAAATAAATCAGAAAGGGCTGACTAAGACATTGATGACGATTTCAAATTGAAAAACCCCTTTTGTCTCCATGGTTTATACAAAAAAAAAAATTAGTTGTAAGGGTTAGTAATTGATTATTTTACTTCATAGTGTTTATTTACATATGCAAATGCCGTTTATTTACATGGTTAGGTAAATGTAATTACTTACCCAAATGTGTAAGCATAACAAATGTATCAATATTTAGGCTACACTTTTCCCATTTGGTAAAACGTGAACAATAGAATGTAGCGGTCCGATCGTTAAGACAGATGACAACATTAAGTGGCTGTTCTGACATCATGGACCAATAGACCTAATCGCGCGCCACACCCATATTTCGTCATCTCTAACTTTCCTCACGTTCGGATGCAAATTGCGTGAAATCTAGTGCTTCGTTTCCTCAAAAAGCGTGCTAATTTCCCACCACATTGTGCCGGGAGATCTGGACCGACTCGCGAATATCTCGGGCTTCCGATTGGTCGATTTCGTTCGAAATCGACCAATCAGAAGCCTGGAATAATGTTTCTCCGGGTAGAGAGAACCCAATCATCAGTCGTTGGCTACCATATTCACCACGTTTGCGTTCACACTTTGGTGCGTGACTTAAACGCAAGGATTATGTTTCTCAAATACTTGACGCGAGATATCAGAATTTATTGTGTTGTGATGCAAAGTGGCATTGTTCGTGCTTCATGACTCATCGATTCTGAAAGTGACACGAGCGTTTAAATCCGGAGATTGATTTAGAGTGGTTGGCCTAATCAGCACGATATCTACTGAAAAACTTGAATTAAAAATTCGATTAATTCAGCCAGTAACCTTTTGAAAAAGATGAAATTTTAGAAGTATTTTTGTTTTAATCTGCTGGCCAGATAAATTCCGCACAATCATGTTATCTTGTTAGCTTTTTCAGTGCGGGGATCGACTTTAGACGTCATAATCTGACGTCTGTAGACGTCAGATTCTGACGTCTAAAGTCGATCCTCGCACTAAAAAAGTTAAAAAATATGTATAATGGCCGTAGATGCATAACCATATTGGTATTCTAGTGACGCGGAAAGAGCCAGCTAAGACATTTATGATGACTTCAAATTGAGAAAATATTTACACCCATGGCTTATACAATAATATTTCAGCGTTGTAAAGTTAAAATGAAGGAAATAAAGCTGAAACTCAATTCATATGATTATCGTCATCGAGATCACGTTGACTTGAAATTCACAGTAGGCCTCCTATTCACATTTTTTGACGATGGAAAGGAAATTAAAACTGCAAAACAATCGAATCAAGAACTTGCGACACAGGAAAAAATATATATCCGATTAATTTAAGCTAAAATGGATTAAATTCTAACCCTCTCAGCGCGGGGACCGCCTTTAGACATCTGAATCTCACGTATGTTTGTGGACGTCAGTTTCTGAAAGAATTGACTGAAAGAATTGACAAATGGCCGTACACCCATAACATATAGGTATTCAAATGAAGCGGAAAGATCTGACGGTGACATTTATAATGATTTTAAATTAAAAAAAACTTTGGTCCCCATGTTTTGTAAAACAATATTTCAGCGCTCTAAGGGTTAAGCATATTTCCCTAGTGATCGTGACAATATCTAATAATTTATACTTCGTCCCGTTGGAGTTGGAAGGTGCTGAACTGCCACTTTGTAAAGTGGCAGTTTAGCACCTTCTCACTCCAGGTCGACAAATTTAAATGGGTGAAAAATAGTCATATATGTTTAATTTGAGCCCAAACATTTGCAATTATTGATGTTTAAACACGCATTGTATTTCTAATAACTGCAATTTAAACGTGTTAACCGTCTAATAAAACGGTTTCAAATCGACTATGGTCATGTTCAACCCTTTAAGCCCTCACGATGCATTTAAGCATCATTTTACATCCATGAAAACAGACTGAATTTTCCTACAATGAAGGGTTTTAGATCGAAATTTCCATTAAACACGTTTACCAATCTTTATAATTTTCTTATAATTTTTAAACCACATCAAATCATCTTCATTCACTACAAGTCGGGAATTGCGACAGCAATTCGCGGCTTGTAGTGGATGAAGATGACAATGGTAAATTTAGGCCTGAAAGGGTTAATTAGAGCATTGACAGACACTAAACAATCAATGGTTAGAGCGGTGACAGGATTCAATCAGGGGTAAACAGCCAGCTCTACAAAACACAATTATTATTAGAATGTGATACTCCTCATACTTCTCCATTTCACAGGCGCTTCTTTCTTCAGATTCTGGATCAGTCATTTGGGGATTTATCTCAGGACTGTACTGAGAATACAGAACATTCGTACAACATGTATACAATGTTAGGCCAACGTTGAAGACGTTGGGCCGTCGTTGTATAAATGTTATGCAAATGTTTTATGCTTGCTGGGGTACTGAGAATACCACCGTTGTCCCCGAGCTATCTCGGCAGCCGTACCGAAAGGTTGTGTTTCTATTTATTTAAGCCCCAATACAATTAGTTATTTAGTTTCTAAAATTTAGATCAATACATAGTTTTTGTTATTATTCGGGTTGATAACTGGTAGGTGTCATGTCTATTTTGTATTTATAAATAAGCCCTATATAACATTACTAAAAGCCTTCATTATTGTCGTGCTCTGCTCAAAAATACATGTAATCGTTTGACCAATGAGCACATAAGAGAAAAGAAGAAACTAAATTTCAAGTATTGATTCGAGACTGTGTGCCCTCGCAGTTTGCACACGAACTTTAGGACCTGGGGTACACCCGAAAATACCATTGCATATTTGTATAATAATTATTGCGTGTATTTGTGTACATAAAGCCTAAAAAAAAATACATGTTGCCATGGAATGATGTGTGATGCGTGTTGACCGCTACAAAAGCGGGGAATACGTTAGGTAAAAACTATTACGCATCACGCATTATACGCATCACGTATTATAAGCATCAAGCATTACGAATCACGCATCACGCATTACGTATTTGTAAAGTCACAGCTTTAGAATATTTTACCTGAGCTTTCAGACAGACGAATGCTCGTGTAATTTACTGAAATGCCAGTTAATCTCACAGGCTATTATGAGGAATAGAAAGTCATACATCTTAATAGTTCAACTTTTTGCCAATCATGGCAATCGGAAATTCCGTTGTACTTTTGCATTTTAATCATTGTCCTCAGCCGATGACAGTCGGAACAAATCTGTTTTTCTTTCATTTTCCTGCCCGGTCCTTTTTCACCGCGAAGTAGACGAATCAGCCCTATGACTCCAGGACAAAGACGTACGGTTATTGAAAGAGCCATCGTGATCTTTGCCAGTGCTTAGGAACAAGGCGGACATTTTGGTCCGCTTTTTTCCTGTTGGAGTAGCCTGAATAGCAAGCGACGCTGTGCCAATGTTGGTTTTATGTTGTGCCAGCGTCTTCGACTTCGTCCCTTGTCCGTCGGGAGATTTACACAGGTCAGCGGTGAAAAATGACCACCAGAGGGCACCCACGTTGAAAAGAGGGTCGGAGATCGGGCATGCTCCGGACTGACCGGTCACGTGGTCTTGACCCCCGGGGTTGACCCGGGGTATTTGTCAGTGGACAGGGTTAACAGGGACACTTCATCACCCCGGTTTGCCGGGATCGGACCTCGAGGTCCGACCCCCGGTTTACATTTACTCCCCGAATTTTGTCGCCAAGGGTAGTAAATTATATTGACGTCTGGGGACTAAAGGGACGCTTCTAACACGCTGTAATGCGGCAGATAATGTCCCTTTAATCACAAGGGGCGGCATAGATAGATAGATATTTATTGACGACGGGAAGTCTATACAAACTTATGCGTCATTAATATGAGCAGTACAATGTCATTATATTACACATTGCATAATATGATAACAAAAATAATAGAAAATGGTGTAAATATATGTACAAGTATTACATACTTTTCAAATAATTTTAATATATATATAAAATAAATAATATGTTAATTCAAGTTAATGATACCCTACTTCTGTTATTTAATGATTATAAAATATGGTATTTAATGATTACAGTTTATGCAGGTAAATCGTGTTACAAGCTGCACTTAGTTTAGTCTACTATAATCAGGACTGTAATCGGCTTACAGGCGATAGACAACAGACGTCTTTGTTTGATTTATATATTAATAATTATCCATTATAATTTATATCAGCACCATAGCAACACATAACATTATTGTGTACACATTAAATTATTTTGTTCTCTTTGTTGATATGTGCTTTGGATATACTATGACATAATAATGATTTCCCATGCATCTTCCCTACAGCAATGCTAGGCTTCTCGAGGTCGCAGACCAAGTCTGAGACCTCTAGAAGCCTAGCCTTGCTGTGGGGAAGATGTGATTTTCACTGTTCACTTTTCAATTATTAAACATATGTATGTAAATATACTGCTGTTGAAATTGGAAATACAACGATTCAAATGGATATCCTGAATGTATATAATTATTAAACATATGGTTATATTCCATGGATTTCACATAATATCAAGACGTTAAAAGGACTGGCGCAGTCTGAAATCATAAAAAAAATCGGTGATTTTATTTTGGCTTTCTAATATGACCATATAATGTAAACCGAACGGGTAAATGCGCAGCACAAAAAATAAAATAAAAACTTGTGCAGTTCTAGTCTATGGACATGTTTACATCATATGGTCATCTTAAGAAGCCAAAATAAAATCATCGCTTTTTTATGATTGTAGCCTGAGCCAATCCCTTTAAGGATTTCCATGACGTTCCTGTTTTAGGCCTACACCACTACATTAGTAAACACATTTCGCTTGCTAACGATATACCTATGATATTCTTCTCTCGAAATTTCCAATATTTAGTCAATTTTCCAGGAGATAAATCACGTTTAAATTGCCTGCTGACAAAACGGTAAATGGTTCGCTTCATGTGATGGATGGAGGTAGGTCAAATAGTCTACAACCTTGTAATTAGATGAGGTAACCATGGTAACACCCCAACTTCGGCGGCGTGTCTATGACACACAATATACTCGACAAAGCCAAAAGGTGGCCCCTTTTGCCTAAGTTGCATTATATCATACTGTTCTGTAAAGGCAAAATGCTCATTACTTATTCCCGGAAAACACAAGACACTGAGCCAATGTTGATTATGTTGGCCCACAGTGGGCCAACATTAAATCAACATTGATTCAGTTTCTCGTGTAGGTCTCAATATCTAATATTGTAATGCAATTTTGATAACAACTGAAAGACGGATAATAAATAAGCTTATTCTGATGTCATGTCATATTATCTTGCCAGCAATTCGAGCACAAAGAGTGAATGAATGATTGTAA
>OZ024916.1:31302699-31372699 GCA_964017125.1 Flabesymbios commensalis | reverse complement strand
ATTAACTTCACCATATACTACCATAATGACCATAGTGTAAATGCTGTTTTTTAATATTTTGGTGGGGTGTCTATTTCACTACATGAAGTGAGACATCTTACTTTTTATTTTGTATTATAATTCATTACATTTTTCACCACATGAGCCGCCAGTACAACCCATCTTCGCGACAGCAAGACTTGACACAGCGAGGCCGTCAGGCCAAGTGCGACCTCAGGAGTAGCGGGCCTTGGGGAGGAAGATGGGGCAAATTCACAATTTCATAAAAAACACGTGCACTAACTCCATTGATCCCTCGCAAGATACATTTCAAGTTGAGCTATAAACCCCCCCCCCCCCCATGTTAATAATTCTCCAGTAAAGCATTTAAGCAGTATTATGTAACTATAGTCATGAGATAGTAAAAGTTCCTTAAAAGTAATGACATTTGTAGCAAAAAAATCATTGTAATTGAATTGATTTTTTTCTTATTTGCCAAGTATTCTTTCCTATGTGTATGCGTCAACCATTTCCCAGTTTAAATTATAGTTGTGGTACGATCCGAGTATGTCATGGCACAAGTCGGTCATAGCACGAGTCGGTCGTCATACGAGTCGGATATGGTACGAGTCGGTATGGTACGATTCACTTTGGGTCGGAGTCGTCGTTATACCAACTGAAAAATCTGCCTCGAGCTTGTTAACCATTTATCTTCTGGCGATGTATAACATACGCAGAATATAATTTCACATTGACAAATCCGACACTAGGTATATTTTCCCTTGCAATTTCTAGTACAAAACGATATTTGTTCCACCGACAGTTCTTTTGGTATCTAATATTTTAAAGGAAACAGAAACTGGCTTTGCAGAGGAGACTACTACGATGTTCCATGTGAGATGAGAGGAGGTTACACTCAATCAGTTGATCTAGATGTTTGAGACATGTGTTTTTTCATGTTGATGTGACAACTAAGCATGGTAAGCGCAGGCGGATGACACATGGCTACAAGCAGAAGACAGTGGAGGACACGTGTCGAATACTTCGGCCCGGATTTGAACCGACGTCTTTTGCTGCTGTCGTGGCAATAGTTACAACAAAAACCACACCGTGTTGGCTTTATATCGGGCCAACTGCTGCGCCGTTGGCCCTATCTGAAGCCAAACACGGGGTTTTCTGAAAAGCAAACAACAGTTTTCTCCGTCACTAAAGATGCCGCAGAAACATTTCCTCCCCTGACCAAACTTTTCCATAGGCCTAAATTCTCGGCATGAGTATCCGCCTGCGTGCTCTGTTCATGTCTGGTGCCGAAGCCGCACCTAAAATACTTCGTACCCTGTTGGCTATTGCCAAAAGAGTAGATGTTCTCTAATTAAGCTAACGTTTGTCCAGAAATTTGTGTAGCCTATCGAATTGCAAAACAAAAAGTTAAAGCTCAGCTATTAGACAAAGAGCACGCATCTGAGCAGGATAGTTTTATTTTAATCAATCACAAAACACCAAACTTGACTAATTATGAAATATAAGTGAAATAATCACACACCGAAGACTGCTTATAGATGGAAATAACATGATGACGAAATAATTTTTGGGCAGATTCCCACATAACTCATTGAAATTGTGATAAGTTGCAAATATTGTCAGCATAAGGGTAAGATTATGTTGCGATAAAAAAAAGACGTCGCGCGGTGATGCCTCACATCTGAAACATTTGACCAGGCGCTGGTAGGATGTTGGGCCAGCGTCGAAGACGCCGGTCCAATACCCTACCGACGCCTGCACTCCTGCACTGTGTGCGTGCAGACTGGCAATGGATCAAGGCGTCTTGCTTTTGTTGCCCAATCTGGCTGTGCCATCTGCAATATCACGGCTGACCGCGCGGTCGCCACTCTGTCGCACCAATGAATAATTTACCACCGGCTAGGTGTCCCCATCTAACCAACCACCCACCCGGACCCCCAGCCTAAACCCTGGCAACGTTGGAATATCTGGGTGTTAACCATTGATACCAAAGGGTTTTTGCTATTTGAAATAATCATCAATGTATTCGTTAGCTCTTTCCGGTTCATTTGAATGTCTATGTTATGGGCCTAACAAAATTACTCATAGGTGTTTAATTTGAGACCAAACATCTGCAAATCTTGATGTCTAAACACACATTTTGTTCCAAAACAACAGTGATTTAATTGGCCAATAAAACGGATTAAAAAAGATATAGGCCTAGTTGTGATTAGGGCTAAGAGTATACACTGATACGCTGTACCCTTATGAAAAAGTACTGGAATGTTATTCAGTAATAATTTCGTGTGCAGTCCACATAAAATGTATTTTGCAAAGGTTATGTCTGTACTATAGACCACATATATTTGATGAAGAGACTGAAAGGTCACACGTGTGGTGTGCCACAAAAAAACGTAGTTGTTCTTCAACCCTTAAAGGTGACATATCACCCCTTATATAGTATGAATACATTTGTGACAAATAAATCAAAGTTACCACAAGATGGGGCACACGTGTTTCCTTATATGGGGTGATTGGCTATCATGTGACCCTCTGAGAGAGTCACATGATAGCCAATCACCCCATATATGGGGTGATTGGCTATCATGTGACCCTCTGAGAGGGTCACATGATAGCCAATCACTCCATATAAGGACATAATTATTCATACCATATAAGGGGTGATAGATCACCTTTAAAGCTCCGAAATATTTCTGTATGAGCCATGGAGATCAGAGGGTTTTTCTATTTTGAAATCAGCATAAATATCTTAGTTAGTTCCGCTTCATTTGTTATGGGTCTACGGTCATTATAAAGAGTTCCCTTTTAGTGCAGTGATGATCGACTTTAGACGTCACATTCTGACATCTAGAGTCGGTCCACACGCTGAAAGGTTAAACATCTTCATCCAAGAACCTATTGTTCAGAGAACACAGTCCGGAAGAATGTTTTAATATCTCTGTGAAGTTTATATACATTATGTACGTGTGACCCCTCTTGCCAAAAATAATTTAAATTCACAAGATACAAAAACAAAAGATGTCATTACTCGGGTGAATTTCTGAACATTTTGGCATTTAGATTGTCCGTCTGGTCGTAATGCATATTTTAATATAAACCTAATCAACTATAACATAGAGCCGTTTAATCTATCGCGCATTATGATTGATGTGAAATTGTGTAATGTCACATAGACCTCTTCATATCATAGGGGGGGAGGGGGTATATACACATGAAAAAACAAAACAAATAAAATATTTGTGATATCGATAAACTATGGTGTGGTGGTGAGCAGACACTGAGTTAGTCAAATAAGTCATTTATTTTGTGAGTGTCGATTTCTCAGAAATATGAATATTTCCGTCATTTGGAGCTGGAAATTACGATATTAGTTCCAGCTTCAAATGAATGGAAATTAATATAAATGAAATGTATGGGTTTTAGGCCACCTTTGTGCATATATAGGCTAAACTGGGCAAGAAAATTAATAACACACAATTATTCAGCATGGCAACTTAAATTGGAATGTTTACTCACTTGAAGTTGCGTCTAGCTGACGCGATTCACATCTTTAAGTCAAGATTTTGATATATTGTTGATTGATATCACGTATTATCAAAAGCTGGTATATGACACGGTAAATTGGGATGTGTCTATGCGGTGACAATCACTGCCATGTCTATACTTCTACCAATGAGCATGCTGACCCTATCCCATTTAGGTGTGGTATATGATGTACTAATAAAGCCACTAAAGAATCAAATATAACGTTGGTATCTGACTGTAACTTTGTATTTCCCCAAAGCAAATATGAATATAAATATGTTTAGAATACAAAGCTTGTGTGGATATTATATCCTGTCATTCTGTCAATATAATATGGCAGACTGAAACTCTGCATGGATACGGTGAAGTAGCTCGGAATGGCTTCCTAAGTACTTTCGCTCTTTAAGCATGTAGTCAGTCAGTGGTACAACAAGTTCATGCATTTTAGATTTACCGCCTGTGTCCATTTGGATGGTGATTTAGAACGCGGACACTGCCTATGTAGTCTTTGAAGCAATTACTGCTCTGTGATTGACTTGAATCGGAGAAAATTCGCTGTGTAAAAAAAAAGTAAAACGTTCATATGTATGAGCTTTGAACAGAGACAAATAATCGTCAATGAGTCTTATGCTCAGAAGGATAAGAAAAAAACACTTGCTAAAGGTAAAGCTAAAATAAATTATGATGCAAGCATATATAAAAAAACTCTTGCCTGCAATAAAGACAAAAAGCAATTATGTTAAAAAAGATAAATTTCACCGTTCAACATGTGTTAAAAAATGTATGTGTGAGTTTAATTATAAATATTATTTTATTAACGTTCATCTAATTACAATATAGGGGCCTACTTGAATAGTAGCTGATAAAAACCGTTTTAAAATGAGCTTGACTCAAAGCAGTACCTCGAGAGAATAGATTCCTCGATGAAATAAGCTGTACCTATTCTGTGTGTTCTACAGTGTACCTTTTGATAAAGTGTTCAGTTATATCTGACAGAGAAAACACAATAACGCAAATGTATAAATCAGGAGCACTCCACCAGTCTTGATAAATAGTACTAGCAGCACTGACAAACAGCCATACTGTGTTTTTATTCATAAAAAATACAATTATATATTTGCGCCATACATGTTACGACGATACAAGTCCTGATTATACAGTAAACATGGTAAATTCTCAAGGATATTGAGAAACAAACAAACAAGCCTAAGATTTTGCCAGTAGCAAAAATAAAAATAAATTCTGATAGAAAATTCTATTTCTGGACATATGTAGTCTACTGTAGGACATTTTGAATATATCAACTAATTTCAAATAAAAATATAAAAAATACATGATTTTAAACATCTATGTTGATGACATAATATGGCCTAATAACTTATTACTACCTCCCGACATGAAAAAGTATTGATATGACGACGGTTTTGCATGGAAAGCCAAAATACAGTATCAGCTGACTTTCGAAGTAATCAAGTACTTTGTTTTGTTTTTGCAGGGCAGCATAGATGTAGTAACATAGACGGCTCGCCGCGGTTTTGTCACAGACAATGTCTCGCTGATTTGCCTACGCGCGGCTTCCTTGATTAGACGTCGTCCAAGTCGCTTGTTACATTACGCGTCTACTTTTAGCTCACCTATCTAAAACCGTCTTCTCCACACTGTAATTGTTTGCTGACGCAGATCACAGATATTTCGGCTGATCAGAAACTATTTCTTAACCTTTGAGGACAAAGCTCTAAATGGTGAATTCGCGGTATATTTGTTGAACCCTTTCAGCGCGGGAACCGATTTTAGACGTCCACATCGATCACCGCACTGAAATAAAACAATATTTGCAATGGCCGTAGACCCATAACTAAGTATTCAAATGAATCAGAAACAGCTAACAAGGATATTTCGTCGCCTCGGAGCTAAAGGATCCTATCTGCCACTCTAACGAGTGTCAGATAGGATCCTTTAGCTCCGAGGCGACGATTTGTGATGACTTCAAATTGACGAAAAACCTTTGATCTTCATGGTTTATATAACAGTATTTCAGCGGAATATTTGGAATACTATAATCATTTTCTTTTCCACTTTTTGTACTTCCACCCCTGCTGTTTTCCTTTTTACTATGCATGATGTTGCCATGGACAACACATTATTCCGCGAGACTAGCAAAAAAATAAAATGTATTTATAATTTGATGACGTAAGACACAAACTAGCGCTTGCTAGCAGTCGGTGGGCGGCTGGTGGCAACACAACTCTCTACTCAAAACTATTAGGAAAAAACACGTTTTGTTGGTAATAATAGCTAGAAAATGGATCGTAAGCGATATTTTAGTTAATGGGATTTATAGACCTAGTGTTGCACTCAAACATTTGTATAACATTTGAACAATGCCGGCCCAACGTCGGCCCGACGTTGGTCCAACATTGTACAGATGTTATAAAAATGTTTTGTGTTTACCGGACAGCCCCAGGAATAAATCGAGTTATTTTTTTCAGAAAGATGATTTAAAATCTGAAGAATAGGGGGTCGCCAGAGCATCAGGGAAATTATGAGAGCGTGACATTCTATAAACATTTCTAAAGTGACTGTTTTCTCGCGCAAGGTCAAATGCAAAGGATTTGTTTTGTTGTTCATAATTATTTTGAAATATATGCGTCCTCAGTGCTCTGTGTAATTAGGAGTATGCGTTCTTTACATTTTACCTTTAAAAATATAGCAATAAAAATATATAAAAAATAGTGGTTATGTACCTGGGGGAGGGGGGCAGCATCGCGGATGTGTCCTTCCTGTTCTATATCAGGAGCCCCTGGCTGGGAAAACATTTATCTGCTGAAAGCTCCGTACTTAAATGGTTAAACAAACGTATAACAGGGGCCTAGTTTTCACTTTGTGTATTTCTGTGTTACGTTAATAACAGCAATACTTCTCAAGATCTGTAGTCGACATCAGGGTAGGGGAGGGGGGCAGAGCCTTCAGAGGGGAACTGGCTTTATTTTGACCACCCGACTGGCAGCAGGACCTCGGCCTCCGCAAAAGCAATTACTCAGTGCCAGATCCGTAAAACGAGCGGGGCGCGCATCCTGAAATTCGCTCTCTCATGTTTACTGTTATTAGAGAAATCGGAAGGGCGGACACGGGTCGCTACACCAATTCTGGCTTGTTGTTGGTCCGCTGTCGCAGACGGCAGACCAACATCAAGCCAGAAATGGCCGAACGTGTCGTGTCTGCGGAAGGGTGTCTAAACGGAGCAGGGTTTGGAATGTGAGAAGACTCCCTATAACACCTGGAGCACCCGGATCATTCGGGATCGGCATCCCGCCGTCCACGGTGTGCGCTTCCACCGTTACTGTTGACATTTGGGGTCGGGTTCCGGCCAGGGAAAAAACGCCGGGCCGCCACCGTGAGCAAATCGTATTTTTCTGTTTTATAGACCCTCGCCAGGGGGGGGGGGGGGCGCTCACGTTGCAGGGTCACGTTGCCGTAACTTGAAGACCGACGAGTTTCTGGGGCTACACTTGTATCAAGAAAGTTCTTGCTGAAGACAAAAATGTTCCGTATTTTCACATCTAAATGCGTCCTTCTGACTTGTATTAACCCTTTGCCTGCTGATCACGGCAATAGTCGTTTTTAGTCCGTTGTATTAGTCGACCAAATAAATCACGCTTATTGGAAATGAACTGTGTGTCTAAAAATAAAATATTTGTGCTTAAAATAAACAAATATGAGTAGTTAATTTCACCCAATTGACGTTGTGGATCGCAGTAGCGACGCACAACATGAAGTAGGTTAAAATTTAAATAAATAAATTTAGCAGGATGATGGTTAAAAGTTCAGTATACCTTGCTATTAAAGTGATGGTGAACGAGAGTCGGGGTCACGGGTGTACCCAGAAAGCATCGCTTGGTGACGGCAACCAATCACATCCGTTGACGATTGAAGTTAATCACCAGGTGGCGTTGATTCCTAGTGAAACAGGCCTTATCAAATATCAACTTGTCTAACGAATGTTGAGATCAAACTATTGTCCTTTGACAACAGACAGTGCGCTAACCATGACTAAACTCGTTTAAATCCATTTCATTTTAAGTTAATTAAAGTATATTCGCGGTGAAATAAGCATCTGATCAACAAGAAACGTTTGTCTTGAGTAAATTTGGTGAATCATTTTTAGAACATATCATCAAGGATGCACACTCTAAAAATGATCTTTAAAACGTATTTGAGTGTTGATGTCTAGAAAAGATGTTTGGTTATGTGACTTCAACAATGAGTGCATACAATGATAGGTTATTTCTGGCCATGGTGATAGCTGTTTTAGCTATCCCAGGAACCACAAAACACCTAACATTAATACAACGTCGGTCCAACGTTTTTGACGTCGGTCCAACATTGCATAAATGTTATGCAAACGTTGTGTGCCCACCCACTGGGACTGTAGCTGTTGTAGCTATTACAATCAATTTATCATTTCAGTGGGATATGTTTTTGCTCTACCGCGTGTTTATAATACTAAAAATGATTATCTAAGCAAAAAGTGACATAATATGACATAATTATCAGAAAAAAACCGATATCTGGTGAGAATCACTCATGCGTGAAATCAATGCAGACATGTACTGCATGAATGGAAAACTAGTAAATGACCTCAGATAAAAGGCCGTCCTTAAATACTTTCACATTGATTTTTTTAAGGCCGCACCCCAGCCTGTAAAACATGGCATAATGCTGCATAATGTGATGATTAATACAAGCAGAAATACATAAGAGAGAATTTCTGATATAAGGTATATCAACAACGGTCAAATTATATTTTATGAAAAAAAAGAGCATGCTATGGAGAAAAAACTTTTAGGTACGTTTATTTTGCTGATTTTACCTGATCTTAACGGCTGACTTTTGTATTAAATCACATGTGTACATTACGTTTGATTTCAAAATTGCTAAGTGGATTTGGCGAAGAATTTTGGAAAAGACAAAATGCTAATGGGAAGATAACATATGAAATGTAAGATTATTGTCTTTCTCGCAGCGTGTATATCCAGTTAAGTGTTTTCACAAACACCATTAATATTAGTCGGTACGTAAAAACAAGCTGCGGTTACAGCCGGCCATTCCACAAGTGATTAGTTTGCGATGGACGCAGCAGAGTTCGCTATCTATAGTTACGGTCAAGGACCCTGCTTCCCCTTAGACGTTATTACACATTCACAACGTTTGCCAGACGTTGAAAATACACATGGTTCGTACTCAGTGAGCACCCAGCCTACACTTTAACCCTTAAAGCGCTAAAATATTTCTATATGAGCCATTTGAGACCAAAGGGTTTCTTCAATTTAAAACTACCATAGATGTCTTAGCTCTTTCCGCTTCATTTGAATACCTATGTCATGGGTCTACGCGGCTATTATAAATATTTTCACTCTTACAGTGTTGGGATCGACTTTAGACGTTAGAATCTGACGTCTACAGACGTCAGATTCTGACGTCTAAAGTCGTTCCCGACTCTGTATGGGCTAACCAGATATATCTAACTCTTATAGTCCACTAGAGTCGTTTCAATCTGTTTTAAAAGCAGGTTAAATCACCATCACTGGGAATAAAATGTGTGTTTAGTCATCAAGATTTGCAAATAGTTGGTCTCAAATGAAACAAATATGAGTAATTTTCACCCATTTGAAGTTGTGGATCGCGGTAGCGAGGCACAACTTCAACTAGGTGCAAATATATTTAAAATAACAGAAGGGTTAAAGCTTTTAAATGTAATTTTCAATTACACATATCTCAGTCATTAATAAACTTTTTAAAAACCCAGCTCAGATGAGAACATTAGAAAATACTTAGGACATGAGTGCGCGGGGTATGGCAAACAACGACTGATTGCGCGGTGCGGGTTGATGCTTCCTTCTCTTCATATTTGAATGTAGCATAATCAATGTATACTTGGAAGGGACACGTTTATGAGCATTTGAGGTTCAGGAGGTCAAAGCAACCATGTCCATCTTGCATTTTCGCTGATTTGACTAAAAAATGGTTTGTGTTCGCAGCATACAACCGAATGAACTAAAAAACATGATTATAGTCGGCTTAATATAATACTGGCTATTATTCTGAGATGATGCAAATGATTATAATAATGACGTAATCTGAGAGGACAAGAGGAAATGTAACTATTTTTATATTACACTAATCCCTCCATTTTTCCAAGCATGGGAGATTATTAATACAAATCCCATTCTTCGCGGATTGAAAAACGTGATGTAATTTACCGACTCAATTGTATCCTTCTACAAAAAACTGGCAACGCAATCATTTCAATTATTTCTTAAATGTAAAGATTATTTTTCTCATCTGATCTAAGCCGCTCATATTAACTAACCTGTCGACAAGCCGATAAATTCTACACCAGCCCCGCATAAAAAAGACGCTTTTGTTTCCCAAGCCTACTCCTAAAAAACATTCGAATCTGTTTTGACAGGCATCAGAGTGTCGTACGTGTCACCTATCTCATTGGCTTGTACGACACTCTGGTTGCTAGGGGTCGATATAAAGCTCTGCAACTATTTCTAACAATATTTAATAGATCGGTTCTATCGAGCAGAGACTTCTTCATAATCTCTTGCATGTATTAATTTGGATGCATATTTATTTTGTCAACCAGAAAAATTATCTCTAAAAATGGCAAAATTGTAACTTTTGATTGATTGATTGATTGATTGATTGATTGATTGATTGATTGATTGATTGATTGATTGATTGATTGATTGATTGATTGATTGATTGATTGATTGATTGATTGATTGATTGATTGATTGATTGATTGATTGATTGATTGATTGATTGATTGATAATACAATGGCATATCGACCACTTGCCACCAGAATGTCTTATGTACACACGACACTCTGGCACTCTCAGTCCAGGATGCAGAGGGTGTGTCTCTCCTTAATCTCGTGTCATCTCACGGTAAATACGGTGCTCACGTTTCGGCGTTCTCCCGGTGGCGCTGCATGTTTACGGAGATGTTTCCCGCGGGTGCTATCGTCAGTTTCAGGGTCCAAAAATAACATGAAATTGACACCTCGCCTAGAGATAGTACCGGAAATTGACAGGCCGTAGCACGTGAATGGTCACTTTACAGCTGATATATTTCATCACCGATTTACATGTACATGATATGGATCAGCACGTCAATTTACGTCTGACAAAATCCCGATTCTATAGTCGGACGGTGAATGAATTTCGCTGATTCCTAAGTTAATTTTCAACCAATTTTTATGAATTTTCAGAATCTAGACTATTTAATACATGCTATGGAGAATAACTTTAAAATTCACAATATTATTTAATGAAGTTTACAGAAAAATCGTCGCATCACTAGAAAATAGTGCCTGTAAAATTTACCAATATATGAATTCATCACGGATATTTCTGTCGTAATTTCTACACAATTTCTGTTTTTTATGGTAATCTTTACATTTATTAAGAGAACAAAGTGTTTCTTTTCAATTTGAAATCATAATAAATGTCTTAGTTCGCTTTTTCGGCTTCATTTGAATACCTATATTTATATTATGGGTCTACGGCCATTGGAAATATATTACTCTTCCAGCGCGGGCACCAAGTTTAGACGTCAGATTCTGACGTCTAAAGTCGGTGCCCGCGCTGAAACTTATTTATCCCAAAATTCATGGCAACACCCTACACCGAAGCTAGAATAAAACATTACTTAACAGGGATAAATGATTGTAGTATACTAAGGCACATTAACTGCGAAAGGTGACACGATGGCATTAACACCAAAGAAGAACCGTACAAAAACACGAAAATGACAATTCAATGACGAAAATGAAAAACAACATAAACATAATAAACGCGAAGAAAAATGAAACAAAACTAAAAGAATGCTCATAATTATATTTCCCGATTGGTGTTGCTCTCACTGGCAACGCCCCATTTTGTCTGAATTAAAATTAACAATAAAAACCCGCGCACACAAGTAATAAGGTTACATAAAAATTTAATTTTCGAGTGAAATATAACACGGTATACACCAGAAAAACTGCCAAAATGTGGGCGGTTTCCCCAGATGAGATATGTATGCATTACAACGAAAAACAAAAATAGCTCGGATCGGACAAGAGGCGGCTGAACGTTGGGGCAACGTCGCAGACGTTGACCCAACGTTGAGCCGCCGCTTGCATGTGACTGATCCCTATATTTCTGGCGTGCAGGATGTAAGCTCAGCTGATCCCGGGACGGTTCTGACAGGATCCTGTTTAGCCAAGCGCGTCTGACTTAGGTGTTGTCACTTCGCTGCTTGTGATCTCTCACTGAGGGGGTAATAGATCCCATGGGTATCTGGATCCGCCAGTACCTGTTCAGTGCGTGTGTGCCGATCCAGAAGAAACGCCGGGATTGCACGTCCGACTTGTCCTGGACGGACAGCGCCATATGCGGTAACTTCTTCTTTCCGTTTTTGCTATTTCGACTATCTTCAGGGGGGGGGGGGGGGGTGTTATTTGGAGCGATACCATACATCAAAACCGAGAGAAAAAAAATCTCTATTTTTTGTCTAGTAGCTATAAGTGATCCGGGGGTGCATATTACCGCTGACCGTACTATGCACACCCCGAGTGTTCGAACAGTTTGGTAGATTGTAGATCGCAGGACTCTGTAACTTGTAGCTGGGATACGCCGTCTTCTCTAAATTAGGATTTGGCTTCTTGAGGTCGTCTGCGCCAAGCCTTGCTGTTGGCAGATGGTATACACTCTCTCTAAGAAAGTCTGTGTTTAACCCTTTCAGGCCTGAGTTTACCATTGTCATCTTCATCAACTACAAGCCGCGAATTGCTGTCGCAATTCTCGACTTGTAGTGGATGAAGATGACTTGAAGTGGGTGATAAATTCAAGAAAATTGTCATGTATTGGTAACACAGTTTCATGGAATTTTTTGAAAACCCCTAGTCGTAAGAAAATTAGGTCAGTTTTCAGGGATGTAAAATGATGTTTTTATGCATCGCGATGGCTTAAAGGGTTAACAAGCCCCCCCCCCCCCCCCATCGTATACACTAGTGGTGACTGAATTCAATGTCTGACCATGAAATCGTGAAACATAGATTTATTGGAGATTCCTTGTTATATAGAGAGAAGCTCCCCATACGTACCCCGAATCTTCAAGAATATTTTGCTCCAAGACTGAGCATACCCGCCTAGACTGAACCACATACCCCCAGATTGACATATGCAAATGCTAGAGCATTGCCTTACCGAAACTGTACACAATGTGTTAAAGGGATATGTTTGTACCCGTAAAGCTAAAAGGCAGTAACTGCTTACTTTAAAAGTAAGCAGTTACTGCCTTTCGGCTTTGCAGAACATGTCTATTTTCTCACCATACATAAAAAGTATCATGCCAATGATTGGGATAGCGCAAGGATAGAAGCATACATTCATTCACACTTTTGCGAGCGAGTGCGTCAGTGAGGTTGCCTGTAATGCGCCTTGCAACATATACAAGTTAAAATATCAGTCTGATTGTGCGCATGGGAGGACTGTCTCTCCACTTTAAGTACATACGCGTGCAATGTTAAGATACGCATGTCAAAGTACAAATTAAGGCAAACAGCAGTCACTGCTTATTTTTAAGTCGTGTGTAGAAATATGCAACAGATAGACCCAAGCAATAAGCAGATATAAGATTTGTATTTATATTGGGTATTGAGACTCGTCAGCTAATTTCTGCATTTCAAATATCTTTGCTCTGAGATTGCTCATAATGTGTTTTTCATTCAGTCCGATTACGCCACCCACTGCTGGATCAATATTGGTCGGACAAACATTGATCCAACAGTGGGTGAGCATGAGAGGTAGTGACTGTCTCTCCGCTTTAAGTACATACGCCTGCAATGTTGAGAGAGGCATTGAAATTCAATGCCACGAATCTATCAATGCGATTATAATTTAATGATGCGTGACAGGCGTGACAGCGCTAACCACCAAACGAGGGGCCCGATCTAGCTGATTCCAAAACCTCAATATACAAATAGCATTGTTTTTCATTTAAATTAAAAAAAAAAAAAAAATATTTTGTGATTGCAGTGTAGTTCTATTACATGGTCTACCTGAGCAGTGGAGTATACCGTACATATTTAGGCACAAACAAATAAAGAAATGACGCTTGACACTGTTGTCCTATCCCACAGCTCATGGGGTGTTCGTGTATATACGCACCTGTACAGTGATTCTACGCAATCTCGAATTGACAACTTGTCAGTCTTACAAACTTAGCGTCGACTTAGCAGGACTGGATACCGTTGCCCTTCGCATACTTACGGCCATACTTTTCCACCATCCTGACATCAAAATGACATCCAACAGACAGCGGTGTCAATCAGCTTATAACCAGGTCAAATTTGATTTATGGCGCACGTGTGTTCTTCTATCGAACAAAGCGGCTTGATGTAGACACATGGTAAAACATATCACATGCTTAAAGCAGCTCCTTGGGATGGCATCAATTTTCGTTTTTAGTTTTTTAATGAAGTAGTGTATCCCCTAGATCATGATTTTATTTTTTTGGATTTTTCAAAATATTTTTTATCAACAATTCCATGAAATCTGCCTAAAACCCAAACAAATTTTTTGTATACATAAGCACTTGCTAAAGGACGGTTGAATGCTCCTACAGCATTGGGCCACATGTTGATGCCGTCGGCCCAATGTTGCAGGTGTATCCCCTCATGTCCTGACTGGAAGACACCGATTAGCGCCGATTGCTTTGATCTAACCGTCCAAAACGTGGGAATATGTGGTGTAAAATGCTGTATATTTCTGACTTGTTTTGTTTACATGGCAATATACGACCTGGAAATATAACTATTTCACTTTTTTTCGATGCTTTAAAATTGCTTTTTGACTTGTTTGTATTATTAGTTAAGATCAGTAGGCTATATAGCTTCATATAAACTATTTTTTCAAAATTGACAAAATTGAAAATGTCTCATCCCAAGGAGCAGCTTTAATATGCATAAAACACCCATGTATTATTCATTCATTAACATTATCATTAAAAGTACACAACACTGAATATGATTCACGTTGAAACTTCGATAGTTGTATAATTATATACATTATGTCATCTACACATCTACCGTTAGTAATATCCTCGGCAAAATAGACATGTACATGTTTTCAAACCTTAACCCTTACAGTGCCGGGTCGACTTTAGAAGTCAGAATCTGACGCCAAGACGTCAGATTCTGACGTCTAAAATCGATCACCGCACTAAAAGAGAGTGAAATATATATAGCGGTCGTAGACCCATAACATACATGTAAGTATTCAAATGACGCGGAAAGAGCTAACTAAGACATTTATGATGATTTCAAGCTGTGAATAACCCTTTGATCTTTTGCTTTACATAAAATATTTCAGCGCTTCAACCCTTTAACCACCGGTGCCGAGTATATTCGGGTTTTCATTTTTATTAGCACATTAAGTACAACCTTTTAAACATGTTAAATATAAAATGTGACATTAATCAGCAATATTTGAAAACAGTTGACCACCATTTTGTCAAATCTCAATAATTTTCACTCACTTGAAGTTGTGGATCGCGTCAGCGAGACACAGCTTTAAGTGGGTGAAAATTCAGATTGAATAATTTGGCGGTTAAAGGTTAAGTATTAGACGTGACACAGAGACAATGAAGGAGCAAGTGGTATTACTTCCACTTGGTCACCAGCTGGTAAAATAATTAAAATGTTTAATAAAGTGCGTAAGAAAATCCATATCATATTTTATCAGCTGAATACCTTCCAGCAATCTGGTTATATTTGTCATGGTGATCAATGCTGCTCACCAAAACCATGAGGCAGTATCTGCTTACTTTAGCAGATAATGCCTTTCGGCCTTGTACGGCACTACAGTGAGATATTTGCAATATTTTTCAATCGAGACATGACATTATAATAACAATATAAACTCATTTGACTATTTTTAGCTCCGTCTGTCAGACGAGTGTTCTGTCTGGATTTAGAGTTTATGATTTTAAAGTGAACTCAACATCCATTATACATGGTATCGTGATATCAATTATAAGGCCCTGATATAAAAGGTCACAGAAATATCTCCGGATTTATTTCATAATCACAAATATCAACAACTTCATCCTTGATGCGCATATATTTTTAAATATGTTTTTTTATTGGTCGATGATCAGTTCATATTCGTCACTCGTAATATCCAAAATCTTAACCCCCAGAGCACTGATGTCGACAACAGTAGCCATTCTGTTTTGTTATCATAACCTGCATAATCCCCGCAAACCAGTTGTTAAAAGTTAAATATGCCTTCAATCTTGAAAACTGATATATGTTGTGATTTAAATTTCGCGAATGACATAAATTGTTATAATTATATATTATATATATATTATAACATGATTTTTATCACCGACATCCAGAAAAACATAGAATCAGTCTAACATAGAATCAATGTTGGACCAATTTTCAGTAAGTTACAAATTGAATAACTATTCAAAATTTGAATAATTATTGAATAATAATTATAATGAACCCAATTACCGATAATTACGTGAGTCGAGCAGTATAAAACGCTATATCCACTTGTGACTAATGTGATTTGATAGCAGATATCACAGCTCAGCACAGTGTGTCGTGTTGTCTCAGTCTATAAGTGGAGAGACAAAAAGTCCGTAATTGCTAAATCTTACTTTAGCAAATGAGCAGCGTTGGCGCTGGCCACTCGCCACGTCGCCAAATGCGAAGATATTTCTCATGTGGCGAAAGATTTGTGATGTCTTTAGCCACAGTGGCGAAGACAAAAACGAGATGCTTCCGCAATACTTATAAATCTTGAGCCGTTTTCGCGGTAAAAATCGCGTGAAAAACGACTACATTACCATCGTTTTTTCTGACATAAACATGGCTTTATTTGATTTTTTGAATTCTCAATCGATTTTGCTAGCATCTTTCATTTTTGTAGATCTATAAATATCGCAATAATGGCCTATATTATAGACTATTCAACACAAACTATGTTTGTTTACATTCTCAACAGAAAACAAAATGGCGGACGACCACGGCGTGGGCCTGTTTCTGTCCACTGATCATGCAATGTTTATAATCACATAACCTTTGTGTTATGAGTTGTTTTGTAGCTGCAATCAATAATTTGTGTTTTATATTTTATTACCATCGGGCCATTGGAATGGATTGATCGCTTTACCTGTCACTGACACTGTGTCAGTGACCAAACTTGGCTAATTTTAGCCTCAACAGACGAAAGAACTTGTGGTAGAACATTCATGAATAAGCAATCATTCAAATAGATTAAGAGCTAACACCACGCTGGGACAAAACTCCTTTTTGTACAAAACTAAGCGATTAGTCTGGTCGGCCGCTCAGCACATTCCCTCTGCCTGATACTCCATTAAGGAGGAATGCGAAGTCATCAATCAAAGTGCATTATGATGTGTCAAGAACAGGAAACGTTTAACACAGGCTCAGATGGTCAATGTAAAAAACTGATTACATACACTGCTGCAGTCATGACATCCTTGCCTACCACTGCTACAGGGTTCCCACAGACATCTGGAAATGAAATTCCATGACTTTTCCATGACTTTCCATGACCATTTTTTAATAATTCCATGACTTTGTGAACTATTATATAAAAATGTACATTTAAAAAAAAATGGTGCAGCCTCCACCACCACAGCGGCCGATCTAAA
This sequence comes from Flabesymbios commensalis, assembly GCA_964017125.1. Taxonomy (NCBI): domain Eukaryota; kingdom Metazoa; phylum Annelida; class Polychaeta; order Terebellida; family Flabelligeridae; genus Flabesymbios; species Flabesymbios commensalis. Next base: position 31,355,427 of record OZ024916.1, on the reverse strand, counting down.
GCAGAAACAGGTGTCGCAGGTTTCTTAGTATTGTGTCATTGTGTGTCAGCAGTGTAAGAAATCAACACATTTGTAATCAACACATTTTTCTCAATTTAACTTTTAAGAAATGTGATCTATAGATATTTATAAAAATCCAAAATTCCAAGTTAATTTCTCTAAGCTGGATCTTTTTGTCAGGACAAGACAAAAAACTCTTTTTTTTGGGGGGGGAGGGGGGGTTCTAGTTACATAGTCCTCTAAAATAGGGTAGCTATAGAGGGACTTTTTAATTTCACTTTTAAAAAACCCACAAAATTGCCCCAAAAAGGTTGTGGTAAGATGCAAAATCAATAGGCCTACTAAACCAGTATCAATTATCACCAATATTTTGGTCACTGGGGTACATGATTACATTGTGGCTACAAGAAAGAAAATGTGGCTAAAACTTTCCAGAGGCTTTAGCCACAGTGGCTAAGGCATTTTTCATCCTACCGCCAACACTGAATGAGGCGAGAATTACAAGAGATTAGCATCGTCTCAACAGAAGCGATTATGTTACTTTGCATACCACAGTGCAAAGCTAAAAAACAGTATCTGCTTACTTGGAAAATATGCAGGATACTGCCTTTAGCTTTGCAGAGCAGAATATTTGTATCGGTTTCTGAAAATGCCTCTTTTTCTCTGTAAAGATAGAGATAAAATATTCAGACCAAATGTATTTAACCCTTTCAGTGCGAGGACCGTCTTTATACGTCAGAATCTGCCGTCTGTAGACGGCAGATTATGACGTAAATAATTAAGATATTTCTAATGGCCGCAGGCCCATAACATTGGTATTCAAATGAATCAGAAAAAGCTAACTAAGACATTTATGATGATTTCAAATTGAAAAAACCCTTTGGTCTCCATGGTGTATACAAAAATATTTCAGCGCTAGGACAAAAAACAGCTTGCTCCGAGTGCATGTGAGTGTCAAGATGATCTTCAAGTATAGGTTTACAATAATAAGATTCATTTATATCCGGCGTTGGTTTTATCAAGCTTAAAATGCACTTCCGAAAACATCTAGTACATATATTTCTCTAATTGCAATGATGTATGACCCATCTCCACGTAATCAATCGCATCGTGCAAAAATACCAAAAATAATAGGCCTACATTACATCAAAGATTATCAGTTTTTGTTATTATTTTATTTTTAAATTGATAAATAATATATATATGTACACACACAAACTATTTTTGTAAAAATTGATCTTTTTTTGCGGTGCATTATATCAGGAATGCATAAGAGAGAACTTGTGCATTTCTGATTACATGTATATTTCGTTTTACAAAAGTATATACATAGGGGGGGGGGGGGTGTTAATCCTTTTGAAGTGTTCTACTTCATTCACGTTTGAAATTCCATAACTTCGGTTTTAATAACGATAATTTCTACAGGTGTTCTAGTTGGTTTAATAATAGAAATATTTCAATTGTTTTTTTACGATATTGCATTATTTCACTTACCAAAACTTTTCTGACAGCTAAGAAAGTGCGAGATTTTTGCCCGGTACTGGGTGAGTGCCGGAATTTGCCATATCTCCTGTATGTGATTTTACCAAACCAACCATAATTATGCATGTACATATATTACTATTACTAATAGGTCTGTGAAGATTTTGTATTTATGTCAATGTAATATCTGTCTGTATAGCGATATGTTTTATTTATAATCAAATGTGACTAACCTGTATTAACTCACTTTGTGCATGCAAAGTATAATGAGGTGTTTAATTTGCAATTTATTATGTATCACGACATTTTCATCTTGTATGTAATACTAAAAATTGTTGTGTACATATATAATTGCAAAACATGATTTCATCTGATCAGCGAATTCGTGCCGTCTGTAAGATGTAGGCTATACTCATTTAAATGTTTGTGACAAATAATTATGTTGTGGCGCATAATCACGATAATCAGAATAGCGTTTTTGTCCGTGTACATGTATAGTAAAAACGAGCCACATTTAGTTTTCTAAACCCACCACTTGCTGAATGAAAGTACACACGACAATCTTGCACTTTGACCTTTGAGGATAATTTCTGTTGTTGCTCTGGGAGTCTATACCTTCATCCTAGTGTGAGTGGGCGCCGGCCAGGCGCAGCAACCTATTATCCTGTCCATGAATGAGATAGAGTGTGTTATAGGCTACCCAGTGGTTTGTTATCCATTTCAAGGCGAAATAACTTTAACCCTTTGTCTTCTAGTCAGGTACACATACGAGCAAACACATGCATTTTACATTAACCCTTTGGCCGCCAAATTATTCAATTTGAACTTTCACCCACTTGAAGTTGTGTCTCGCTGACGCGATCCACAACTTCAAGTGAGTGAAAATTATTCCGATTTGACAAAATGAAGGTCAACAATTTTAAAATCTTGCTGGTTAATGTCTATTTTTATCTTTAGCAAAAGCTGATATGTAATGTGCTAATATAAAATGTAAAAAACGATTAAGGACGGCACCGGCGGTTAAAGGGTTAAAGCGCTCGACACGACTTTAATCATTTGATTCTGTTTTATTAGCAGATAAAATCAAAGTGGTTGGGAAAGAAATGCGTGTTTACACATCACCATTTTCCCATGTTTGGTCTCAAACTAAACTCATGTGAGTAATTTTCACCCACTTAGAGTTGTAGCTCAAGGTAGTATTTCCAGATACATTCGTTCGTTCGTTCGTTCGTTCGTCCTTTTATTCGCTCGTTCATTCATTCGTTCATTCATGCATTCATTCTATCATACATTCATTCATTCATTCATTCATTCATTCATTCATTCATTCATTCATATATTCATTCATTCATTCATTCATTCATTCATTCATTCTTTCATTCATTCATTCATTCATTCATTCATTCATTCATTCATTCATTCATTCATTCATTCATTCATACATGTCTTCATTCATTAATTATTTCATTCATTCATTCATTCATTCATTCGTTCATTCATTCATTCATTCATTCATTTATTTATTTGCCCATTCATGCATTCGTTCGTTCGTCCGTTCGATCGTTTAATTATTCATTCATTCATTCATTCATTTATTCATGCTTCCATGCTTTCGTTCATTTATCCGTTCATTTGTTTCTTCACTCAGTCATTTATTTATTCGTTCGTTCGTTCGATCGTTCATTCATTCATTCATTCATTCATTCATTCATTCATTCATTCATTCATTCATTCATTCATTCATTCATTCATTCATTCATTCCTTGTTCATTCATTCATTTATTCATTCATTCAATTATTCATAACACATGACTGGACTTTAACCTTTTAGTCACCAAGCTATTTAATTGGAATATTCACCCACTTGGCGTTGTGATTGCTTCAAGTGGGTGAAAATTATTTAGGTTTGACAAAATGAAGGTCAACGACTTTGCAAATTTGCTGATTGCTGTCACGTTTTATCTTCAACATGTTCAAAAACTGGTATTTAATGTATCAGTAAAAAATGAAAAACTGAAAATAATCGAGACCGGTGGTCAACCCTTACAGCGCGGGAATCGACTTTATACATTGGAATCTGACGTCTGAATACGTCAGATTCTGACGTCTAAAGTTGATCACCGTACTGTAAGAGTAAGCTTATTTGTAATGGTCGTCGACCTATAACATAGGTATTCAAATGAAACAGAAATAACTATTAACTAAGACATTTATAATGATTTCATAAAAAAAACTTTGGCCTCTATGGTTTGTATAAAAATATGTCAGCGCTTTAACCCTTTAAGCCCTCACGATGCATTAAAGCATAATTTTACATCACTGAAAACAGACTTAATTTTCCTACAACAAAGGGTTTTAGAACGAAAAATTTCATAAAACTGGTTTAAAAAATACATGGCAATTTTCTTAAATTTTTAAAACACAGCAAATTATCTTCATCCACTACAAGTCGAGAATTGCGACAGCTATTCGCGATTGTAGTGGATGAAGATGACAATGGTGAGGTCAGGCCTGAAAGGGTTAAGGGTTCAATCAATCAATCAATCAATAAAACTTCTATAGCGCCTATATCCTCAGCGGACCGAGCTCAGAGGCGCACAAATCCTTAGCGTGATCATGTGTCATAATCGAGGCCAAAGCAGGTTCGTCAACAGGGAGCCGGGCTGCTGAGGGACTAGGGTGGAAAAGCCAAGTCAAATAGGTGGGATTTAGGTAATTTCCGGAATGTTAAGATTATTTTGGCATTACGTATTTGCACAGGCAGGGCGTTCCATAGTGGAGCGTAGATATTTTGAGCATTTCAGCGAACAAGTAAATCAGCCAGATATGCAGGTTGGTTTTCTTTTAGGGTTCGGAAAGTTATTGCGCATATTTTAAAATGAATGCGAAACTTGACAGGAAGCCAATGTCATCGTTCTAGAATTGGAACGGAGCGACTAAATCGTGGGGCCTTGGTTACTACTATTGCAAGGCAGTTTTGAACGCGTTGTAATCTAGCGATATCCTTTTCTGGCATATTGTGAAAAACTTAGTTACAATAATCTGAGATACTACTGACGAGTGCCACTGCAATTTGCTTGGCAAGATCTAGGGACAGACTTTTTCGAATTCGACAGGTCACAGATATGCTAGAAGCATGCCCTACATGTTTGGGCTACTGTCGAATAGTACATCAAGATTTTTAGCTGATGTAGATGGATTTGTGTCTTGACTTAGAAGTAAGCATGGGAAATTATTCAAGATTTTTTCTCGCTGAAGTTTGGTCCCAATAAGAAGAAATTCTGTCTTGCTAGGATTAGGCTTCAGCTTAGATCCTGTCATCCAGACCGACACACCCATTAAACAATGTTACAGCTTCTCAAGAGATTCCTTCGCGTTTAAAACTGATAGAGACATGTAAATTTGAGAATCATCGGTATACAGGTGGTTTATGTCAAAACTAGAGATAATAGGGCTGAGTGGTGTAGTGTATAAAGTAAAAAGCACTGGTCCTAGCACAGAGCCTTGTGGAACTCCATAGGAGAGTGTGACTTTATTTTTTATATGAGCTTGCAGCCTATTGGCTACTATCATTTCTTAAATGACTAAAGCCTCTCAGGAACGTCCTGACAGCACACTGTACAACGAGGAAGCGTGACAGACTAACACGTTGATATCCAATCCATAACCATATTCTTCCCCTGGGTATTAAAAGGTCGTAACTACCATTAAGTGGCAAATACGACCTTTAATGCGGAGGTGATGAGAAGGGCTCTCGATAAACGGGTTTTTTCGCGTGAGACAGGTGACGTCCCATTTCTGAGCTGTATTGATGGCCTCTAACAAGCCTTGCGTCGGGTTTAAGTCCCTTTCTCGCCGATCGTTCCACCATCGTAACCTTTACGTAACCTCGACAGCGGGGGATCAGGCGACTCGACGCGATATCTATACCTCTCGCGAGCTGAGGGTCATAGGTCACGCGCGGCCGAGAAACCAGGAATATACGGAACATAGAAATCAATGTGGTTTAATGTTGAGCCAGCGTCTTCGACGCTGGCCAAACATTAAACCACATTGGTGCAACGTGTCGTGTCTGCTGGGAAGCGGCTCGGCTCGCCAAATTCCACACAGATCTTAGTTGTCCGTTTTCATTCCCGGGTCCTGTGTTTGTCCCGCCACAGGATCGGCGACGGGCTTGCCAAGGGCTCTCGCGGGGCCGAGATCGCGCGAGACATTCTCGTGAGTTGATCTCGTCCAATTGATTCTCCTGTCAGGCGTCATTTCAGAACAGTTGACCCTTTCAAAAGTGACAGTAAATTTCATTGCATGCTGTTCTGTTGGCTCTGCTGAAGTGTTTCCTTTTTGCTTCTGTTTTTATTCTTATAACTGGAATTGCTAATGTAATTTTCAGCTTTAAATGACGAGAAATTATTTACTTTTAAAAAACAATAGGCATATTTCAACAAGGTTCTAATAACCGATCAACAACCACTATTAACTATTTGACCAATTTCAATGACATTTCGTTCTCTTGGAAATAAAAGGGTGTATCAGCCACTTTCTCACGTGGTTGATACACTATTTTGTATCCAAAGGGACGATTTCTTTGAAACGTCCTATCCTGTGAAACGCAGTGACGTCACTCGGCGAAAACAAGGTTATATAACACCCCCTCCCCCATGCTTCATTCTCTGAAACGCCGTGACGTCACTCGGTGAAAACAAGGTTATATAACACCCCCTCCCCCATACTTCATTCTGTGAAACGCCGTGACGTCACTCGGTGAAAACAAGGTTATATAAGACCCCTTCCCCCATACGTCATTGTATTAGCCAGCTCGGTGAAAACAAAGGAGGTCAAGGTCATTGAGTTTCACAGAATTGTAGATGTTGCGATGTGCAACTATAAGTTGCAGGGTGACCTTGCTACATAAGAACCACGAGCAATTGTATAGACTTCTTTTCTATTAGCTGGAGACTTCATGGCCGGACATGGTGTGACGACAAGGCACTGCAAAAATTGGAGGCAATAGGAAGCAAGACATGTGACCCGGCGTCGTCTCAGTATTAGCCGCGGTCAAGGTCGATGGCCCAACATTAAACCAGCCTTGAGCAGCCCCTTTAACTTTTGTCATGCTAGGCGTTATAGCAAATAGCTCCAAAATATTATCACCTTTACTTTTCGCAAGGTAACTAATTATAAAATGAAATTATTCTACCGCAATCAACGTAGATCCAGTCCACTTTGTGAATGCGCAATAATTTCTATATTTTAGATTTCACAACCTGCATGCTCACAGTAAAGTCGACCCTGAAATTAAAACAGGAACTGTAGCTAAAAGCGATCCATGTCATTTATTATACCACGCTGATTACAGTCGGCGTTCTTGTCTATCCTCGCAAAAGTCATGAACGTGTCCGACAATAATTGCACAATTATCGTGACAAAATAAGTACCAGTAACTTAGACCACCCCTGCTGCAAACACCATACATTGGCGCTAAGCTGGGTCAATGCTGGGCCACCGTCTGCGACGCTGCCCAGCATTGACCCAGCGCAGGTTTATTGTACCGTGTGTCCTGCTAGTGAGGTAAATTGGTGGAATAGTCTCATTCACGGGATATGGCCGGTTCTCTAATGCGACCACTATTTTTCATCAGCGGTGAAGTTCTAAAGTAGGGGGCTATAATTATTCTCGTACAAGTTAGGATATATCATAGGCTTAGGATTGGTCGAGATGTCCACCTCTACCAATCCGAAAACTACGATATATCGTAACTTGTACGAGAAAACGGGCCCAAGAAACTGGGCTCACTCTTATAATTTATCATGTATGTAGATGCATCCTGCCGCCTGAAGTGGGAACTTTGAAGCCACCATGACCACCTTGTGTGGGTCAAACTGGAGAAACCCCATTCAGATTATGAGCAGATGAAATGAAGAAAATCCGCCGAATTTAGATTGCCCAAGATGGGAATCGAACTCCGTACGCACCACCAGCATAACAGCAATATGAATGAGAAATTCATTCTACTCAGCCACATTTACCACCTCCTTTCCAAAGATTAGGCCCACAGAATTTTGTAGTCGATATGACGAAAACATGTTGACAGATCAAAGGAACAGGTATGTATATGTTTTATATCAGCATCACATTTTGTATCGACGAGAACACTTATAGTCTTATATTCTACCCGACAATCAAAGAGTGGCTCAGCTTGTCGCATGACGAGTTCCCCCGATCACCGCCGTCAAATAGTTGCTATGCAAATTAGGGGGTAGAATACCACATAATACTGGGGCCTTTCTGATATCATGATATAAATTCTGGAAAAAACAGTTCTTTAGAAAACGCATTTGTAGTTATACTAGTACACGCCACGATTTAAATACAGTTTTGAGACGCCACTCTGTGAGCGAGTCTACATGGAATTGGTTTGCCCGTTAACCCTACTAGTACAACGCTGCAATATTTTTGTATAGATCATGGAGACTAAAGGGTTTTTTCAACATAAATGTCTTAGTTAGCTCCTCACGCTTCATTTGAATACATATGTTATGTGTCTCCAGCCATTAGAAATATCTTAATTCTTCCAGTGCGGTGGCCGTCCTTATATGTCAGAATCTGACGTCTACAGACGTCAGATTCTGACGCATAAAGACGGTCCCCGCACTGGAAGTTTCAACGTTCTATGTAGACGAGTTTTCAATCAAGCTGAAATTTACAGTGTAGCTTTACACAACTACGGGTAAGATTTTTACGGGTTTTTTTAAATTGTACCTTTTTTCAAGCCGATATTATGGTTTTTAAACACCCGTAAGTGTCCATCTGCAACCGTTTATTAAACGATTTTTGCAGAATGATGAAGTCAATTTTGTTTTTTAATTTATTAATGAAGAAGTGTATCCCACAGATAAATATTTCAATTTTTTCAATTTTTTTATATTTTCAGAAATATTTATATATATATCAAGGTTTATTAGAATCCAGCAATAACCCAAACATACCAGTATATTGACCTGAAGGATGGTTGAATACTAGCACAGCACTGGGCCACAAGTTGATGCCGTCGGCCCAGCGTTGAGCAGACCATCGGTGCTGTTGATATGCAACCAGGTGGTTTCTTTGATCATGCCGTCTGAGATGGTAGTTATCTGGGGTAGTTTTATTGACATGACAATATACGTCTTGGAAATAAAACTAGTTTAGTCGTTTTCAGTACTTTAAAACAAAAACAATTTTTTTGTATTTTATTCAGAATCAGTAGAATATATAGCTTCATAACAACATTATTGAAAAATTCTCATCTCAAGGAGTTCCTTTAAGCGATATAAAATTTTAAAAGGCTGTGAGCGCGTAGGCCTATGCAAATAAACTTTCGCTTTTGCGAATTTTCCAGTAATATGGTCTACCTGGCACGTACACACTGCTGACTCACATGTTCTCTAGTTTTTCAATAGAATAATATTTGCTGATTTATTTAGAGCTGGAAATTGCGTCGGCAATCCCTGCTCTCAATGAATAAAATAGTAGCCGAACAACGCATTACGCGTACATGTGAAAGATCAAACGATTGCAACGTGATTGATTTGAATTGGAAGTGTGTGCAAAAATCAGTTAGTTGATCCTTTAACCACAAAGTTATTTAATTGGAATTTTTACCCACTTGAAGTTGTGTCTCGCTGACGCGATCAACAACTTCAAGTGGGTGAAAATTATTCAGTTTTAATAAAATGCATGGAGGCCAACTATTTTAAAATCTTACTGCTTGATGTCACGTTTTATCTTTAACATGTTCAAAAGCTGGTATTTAATAAAAAACGAATAAAATCGGGACCGGCGTTTAAAGGGATAAAGGTATCTCAGCATGACAAAACATTCTAGTAGAACTCTTATATTACGCACATCCGTGTGGTTCAAAATCAAGTGAATGACAAACCATTTTCAATGTGAATCGCATGTTGAAATGTTTTCTTTCAACGTTCTCCGCACGGGTAACTTTATGAATAAAATAATGTTACAAAAAACGTTTTTTTGTAATAATGTTATTTAATATAATTCTTTCCACTGCTTGATCTGTGCATACCAGCGATTAAGAAACTTTGTTAGTGTAATATTATTATGATATAAAAGTACCCAGGTGGTACAAATATATATTTCCAAAAATGGTGACAATAAGAATTTATTTTAGGTAACCACGACTTTTCAAGCAGTTGGAACGGAGTTATGAGAGGCCAGCTAATTTGAAGTCAGCAAAAGTGACGCTTTGAAGAGCCGTTTCATCGAACCTGCTGGATGGTTGAAGTGACCACAGACAATATTAGCAAACGAGCACGTGACATTGACCCAATGGTGGGTCGATGTTCGGCCAGTATCGTAGACGGTAGAGCAGCATTGCGCTAGCACTGGACTTATGTGTCTTGTTTGATGGGATAGGTGTGGTGAATCATCCATGACTTAACGTACATTTTTCCATCACGCACCAATAACTAAGGTAATCGCCACCACTTAAAGGTAAATCTCTCTCATCTAAATTATATTTCACACAAGTAATTACTAGTATAACTTGTGGCCACGACTTATAATATAAATCATTTTGTGCGTCATTTCATTGGAAAGCTGCCACACTAATAACTATGTCAGACATGTTCACATAAATTGTATTCAACGAAAAATATCTTTACAATAATGTGAAATTTTAAAATCTTCATAAACAAACAGATTAAAAAAACTGTCAACAAAAGCATGGAGGGTGATGTTAAAGAAAACGCGCTGAAATAAGCGTGGTTGACGGACGCAGCTGCCAAGGGTCGCAAAAATTCGACCGACGATGATCTGTGACGTAAGTCAGACAGGAGCTTTTAGCGGCAGATAACTATTAACGCGGAGCAAAACGCCTTATCGACAGGCCGGGTAAAGGACTCCACCACCTTATCACACCTTATCATGGGAGACTCCAACCAGCGAGGCCAAGACGTTGGTTGAAGATTGGGCCAGCGTCGAGGACGCTGGTCCGATCTTCAACCAACGTCTGCCGTTTTGCTAAAGTTTCTCCTCGCCTCTTGATGTAGACGGGGGCTAGTTTTTCACATTTTTTCTGGGCTGTTTTGCATTCTTTTAGACGGCATTGATGTGAAGTTCATCTATTTTCTTTATCGGGTAGTGTTTCTCCACCATCTGGCTGCTGAGATATCAGAGTCTTACAGCTCTTTTCTGCAGAGCCAAAAGGCAGTATTTGCCTACTTTTCAAAGTAACTTGCTAAATGGCGTTGCTATCAGTGGCCTACATTAGTATTTTAACTGCAAAACTGTATAACGACTTAATGTATGTAGATATATATACGTTTGACAATGAAGTGCTTATATCACACATACTAAAAGGGGGAACAGCACTTTTACACAAATAAATTGTTCTAAAAATAACGTCTAGACAATATATAAACTTTGTCAAATAGTCTACTAATTATTGATGGGTATCCATTTTACACGTTCAATTCCCCTCCTAGCCTACTAGAAGAAACTTGTGAAAAAGTATCCCAGTGATGGTATTCTTCCAAACCTTGAGTAAAATTAATACCCAGTAAACACAAAATATTTGTATAACATTTATACATTGCTTGACCAACGTCGAACACGTTGGGCAGACGTTGTATAAAGGCTATAAAAATGTTTTGTGTACGTATGTAATTGATTGCGATGGCCTTCTCGACCAGTTACAAACCGATTATAGCCTAGTCTTGGCAATCCGAATGAGAACAGCGAGGGTGTGGATGGTGATACACACATGAAAATTATTCAGATTTGACGAAATGAAGGTCACGTTTTACTTTGTTGATATTGATGTCAGATTTTATTTTGACATGTTCAAAATGTAGTATGTAATGTGCTAAAAAAATAAACAATCAATCAATACAACGTCTATAGCGCCTAAATCCTCAACAGACCGAGCTCAGATGGGCAAAAAGCCATGGCATGATCATGTGTCGTTATTCAGGCCAATGCCGGCTCGTCAACATCATAATATGTCACGTTATATTTCAGCATGTTCAAAATCTGCTGTTTAATAAGCCAATAGAAAATAAAAAATATATATAAATAATCGGGATCGGCGGTTAAAGGGTTAATGGTTAACAGATTAATCAGAAACGAAAAACACTACACGGACAGGTAAATGATAAATAGTCCCCTTGGAAATAAAAGGGTGTATCTGCCACTTTGTAAAGTGGCAGATACACCCTTTTATGTCCAAGGGGACGAAATAGTGATGATGATGATGATGAGCAGAACTGAGAGCAAACCGACGTGCGGATAGACACGTGGACAAACAAAAAAAGACAGACGGGATATATGGATTTGACAGCTCATGTCTGGAGTCGGCAGATCTAATCCGTCATTCTGGTCAACTTGATGTCCGGAAAATCTGGACTGCTGTATCCATGCCAGATACAGTGTCTCAGATACAGCGCTGACGAGATTTGGAGACGTCAAAACAGCGTATAATTATTAACCCTTTCAGCGCGGGTATCGACTTTAGACAGCAGAATCTGACGTCTTTATGGGCATCGTGAAGACATTTATTATGATTTTGATTTTAAAAAAAACCCTTTGATCTCCATGGTTTATATAAAATTCTTTCAGCACTTTGAGGCGTAATGATGTCCTTTATTTTAACCACAACATGTACGTAGTACCAGCGTTGACCCTTATCTGTCGATGGGTATATCGTCATTCATTTGAAGCTGGAATTGCTGGCGTAATTTCTAGCATTAAATGAATAAAAATACTTATGTTTATGAAAGCGAGACACATCCCTCATTTAAGTATTCGATTGAATCACCATTCACCGCAATTTTTTTTAACTTCCGTGACATTGTCATTGGTTTGAAACACGCCTTAACCCTTTAAGCCCGCACGATGCATTAAAGCATCATTTTACATCCCTGAAAACACAATTGATTTCCCTACAACTAGGGGTTTTAGGAGGAAAATTACCATGAAACTGGTTTACCAATACATGGTAATTTTCTTCACTTTTTCACCCACATCAAAATCATCTTCACCCACTACAAGTCGAGAATTGCGGCTTGTAGTGGGTGAAGATGACAATGATAAACTCAGGCTTGAAAGGGTTAACCGGCCCTAACTGCGCTGACTTTTATTTTGTATAAACCAGAGAGACCAAAGCTTTTTTCAATTTAAAATCTTCACAAATGTCTTAGCTAGCTCTTTGCGCTTCATTTGAATTCTTGGTGTAGGTTATTGGTCTACACCTTGTGAATATTTTAATTCTTCCAGTGCGGGGCCGTCTTTAGACGTCAGAATCTGACGTCTACATCCGACAGATTCACAGACGTCAGATTTTGACGTCTAAAGACGGTCGCGGTGCTCAAACGGGTATAAAAACATATATATTATAATAAATTAATTATATGGGCTTCGCAGTACAAGGGCTAACTAACATAACATAATTGTGGTAAGTAAAAAATAAAATATCATGGTCCTAAACCAGCCGTCGCAGTAACACCCACTGACTCACTTTTTCTAATACGTTCACGAAAAAACTCCCCCAGCTGCACGCACGCGGCCAGGAATTTGTAACAATCAAAGAAAATCGCTCAGAACCACTTCCCAGCCAGCACCAGACGTTCTGACAATGTTGGCTTGAGGCTGGGCCATCGTCGCAGATGATGGCCCAGCATCAGGCCAACATTGTCTGAACTTTTACTATTTCTGCGGGGAATTGCTCAAGACTGTGTACGGCCCCGGGCGGCCAATTCACTTACGTCGGACCCAGTCAATTGAGCAATTCGCTCCTACGAAAAACACTCGTTACTTCCCGGGTGCCAGGTAATTGGCAGCAGCTGTTGGCTTGTCATTTTAGGTCGACCTACGGATCCATCCGGCCGTTCCGCCGTGATGGACACAATTTCAGCCGTTTCTTTGCTGGGGTCGCACCTTCGAATGAGTTTTCATTTGAATGTTTGCATTTCAAAACTCGATTATTGGTCATTTAAGATTACTTGAGAATACTTCTACGTCTACTTAAATTAATTAAATGGATTCTTAACGTCCTTTACATTGTACGATTGCGCTGGCATTGCACAATTTAAACGAATATAAAGCTTTATTCCCCACATTCTTAACCCTTAAAGTGCAGCGACCGATTATATACGTCAGAATCTGCCGTCTGTATAAAGTCGATCACCGCACTGAAATAACTTTAATATTTCTAATAGCCGTGGAATCACAACATAGGTATTCAATTCAAATGAAGCGGAAAGAGACATTTATGATGATTTCAAATTGAAAAAACAATATGGTCTCTATGGTTTATAACAAAAATAATCAGCGCTTTTAAGATTAAAGAGAAGAGACTAACGCCAGACGTCCCGCTCTGTGATATTGTTGTCTCTCTTGATCATGCCGATGTGGCGGAAATGACACTAGTGTTGATTCCGTGAAATTGTAAAGCGGTACCAGAACGCAAAAATACGAGCTCCTAGCAATGGCTCAATGCTAGGTACAAAAAAAAGACCTGAGAGATATTAGTAGGTGAGGAATCATTATAAACAACACGGAAGAAACCAACAAGTGCTGAATTTGTTTTCAGAAAAAGGACTAAACGTCATGTAAACTTTATGTGTTACGGTGTTAGGAGGGGACATATTTTAACAAATATCAACACGTTTATACCGTTGTTCAAAGCCAAAAGGCAGTAACAGTTTAATTTTTAAAGTAAACTGTTATTGTGTTTTAGGCTCACAAAGCAGAATACACTTTATTGGACTGGGTCCAATGCTTTTGTATGAAACATTAAATAAGTGCACATAAAATAATACTTACATACCAATGGGCTCACATTTAGCTGCGATGCATACGTTCAAAATGTACATATCAGACCCCTTGACTTACATATTGAAGCCACGGGTATAAATGCGTGGTTATGTACAAACTCAGGACACTGAGACAATGCTGGTAAAACGTTCGACGAACGTTGTAAACAGTGGACCAATATCGATACAGAATTGGTTCAACATTGTATTGAGATATTGGTGTATTGACCCCATATGGCTACATTAACTATTATGATCAGAGTGTTGGTTCAATCTGAGTGTTCCAGCGCACACATTTGCTTATATCGTCGCCTCGGAGCTAAAGGATCCCTTTGCCACTCTGACGAGTGTCAGATAGGATCCTTTAGCTCCGAGGCGACGATATACAGGTTAGGAATATATACCATGATATGCAAGATTGAATGAGCTCAGGATCGTATCTACTATTTCGTCAAGAAAACGTTCCAAACTTTGTCGTTGAGGATGAATGACGTGGTATGCAGGAACACAATCAGACCCCTTGGATATGAATGGGTGTATCTGCCACTTTGCAAAGTGGCAGATACACCCTTTCATATCCAATGAGACGAATTAAATCCCTGCTGTGCAAAAACAGAAGTAGCCGTTAATTTGGAGGGTAAGCAGTTAGTGCCTATGCTTTGCAAAGCGCAAGAACTTCTTCACAGTTTCTCTTGACAAGCGCAGCAGGAGCTCTCGAACATGTTGAACTACGTCATCGCGCACGTGTGATGGTTTAAAACAAGGAGTTTATATGCATACAGCCTGCTTGGTTTGCAGCACAAAGATGTTATGTCCATACAACCTCCTCGGTTTTCAACAAAAGGAGGTTATAGGCATACAGACTGCTTCATTCGCAACACAATGAGGTTATATGCAAACAACCTGCTTGGTTGGCAGCACAAGGAAGTTATATCCATAGAACCTCCTTGTTTTGCAACACAAGGAGGTTATAGGCATATAAACTGTTAAATTTGCAACACAAGGAGGTTATAGGCATACAAACTGATTAGTTTGCAACACAAGGAAGTTATTGGCTTACAAACTGCTTGATTTGCAACACAGAAAGGTTATAGGCATACAAACTGCTTGGTTTGCAACACAATGAGGTTATATCCATACAACCCCCTTAGTTTGCAACACAATGAGGTTATACCCGTACAACCAGCTTGGTTTGCAGCACAAAGAGGTTATATCCATACAACCTGCTTGGTTTGCAACACAAGGAGGTTATATCCATACAACCTCTTTGGTCTGCAACACCAGTCAGGCTGACATGGGATATCAACCCTGAATTGACTTGATGTTGGGCCAACGTCTGTGACTCTTGACCACCATCACACCAGAATTATGTCCAATATGGCTGCAACTCAGTTCCGGCAGTATTTTCTGGTGCGAATCCTTGGTAACCGGCTCAAGCCGACATTGTACTGAATCAGTTATCAAAAAACAATGAATCAGCAAAACTCCTAGCCCAAAACCAGATGGTTGCTCAGATATTGGGCAAGCCTCGCAGACGTTAGGCCAACATCAAAGCAACATCGATACACATCACTCGAGATGTGTTAGGATACACGTCGAGTCTTGGATTGGTTGTGGCCGGGCTTTCGGCAGGAGGATCCAGCTGGAACAGTTTGGGGTTCATTTGGTGGTTTAAGCGTTGCCACTTGTGCCCCCGTACCAGGAGGTCTCAGAAGATGCTCCGCAACCCACCGTCTGTTTACCGCCATGATTAACCTTTGAGGCGCTACGGTAGCAAAATAAATTTTCACCCACTTGAAGTTGTGTGTCGCTATCGCGACCCACAGCTTCAAGTGGGTGAAATAACTCATATTTGTTTAACTTGAGACCATACATTTTGTAAATCTTCATTTTAAACAGATATTTTATACCCAATAGCAGTGATTTACCCCGCTAATAAAACATATTAAAAAGGAAGATAGTCGCGCTTAGGGGTTTAAGGGTTAACTCTCGGAGGACCAGAGCACCCGTAGGCAATCTGATTCGGACATCCATCTCATTAACAATATCACTGGTTAATTGTAGTCTTTTGGTTATAGTGTTTCGTAAACGTGACATAATCGCTTTAATTTGATTTACCGTACGTTCAATTGATGCCGATTCACTTTTTGAGTGCTGCATAAAAAATAGCGGTGCTGTTAAGCTCACGTATGGGAAGGGTATTTATCATCCTTAAGAAAACATACATCTTCGCACCTTTCAAGAGTATTTATGCTTTGTGGAGATGCGCAAGTAATGTTGACAAGGCGGTCTCCAAGCAGCAATAGAGTATGTAATTATGGATAGAATTATGGATATATGCTAATGAATAAAGGGATCATTTTATATTCGTAATGGTGTGAGCGATTTCGAAATCTTTGTTGACACAACAATTTTAATTATTATTAAATAAATGTTCATTAGAAATATAGCCTCATTCGTCTGCGAACATGCACGCGCGTGTATATCACCCAAACAAAGACCGATGAATTCGTAAAAAAAATGTGTTGAGCTACGAAAATAGATTTAGATACACTCCGGGTCAAAAGTCACCACCTCTACGGCGCTCGCGCAGGGCCTGTTCACGGTTTATCGGCGTAGGACCTCTCCCACAAGACACCACGTGCTCTCTTAGCATTGTTTCAACGCTGGACAAACGTCTCCGACGTTGGGCCAGCGTTGAAACAGTGCTAAGAGAACATCTAGTTCTCGTGGAACTGTGGATCCCCCACCACTGGGACCATACGGATTGCATTGCTGGAAAACAGCTGTGTCTATTCAACACACTTCTAGGGTGCTTCAATGCTTCTCTCGCAGTGTATATCACACTTTGGTTCGAGCAGCGATACTGCAAAACATGTCTACGCTAAATTATACAGACTGTTATATATTTTATACACAGTATTAAGGAAGGAAGCTACTTATTATTTTTTTTATTCATAATGGTGACATGAAAATACATGCTTACAATAAGAATGCTTACATGCAGAATGTTTATCTCGATAATAAGTGTCGCAGGTAATTATAGTTTTGACTTTTTGACTTTTTCAAACTTGCAATCGGTTTATTCAGTCCAAGATAGTTACTAGGATTCGAGGTGACTGGTTGCTTTAACGTGCAGATCTAAAGAGTAGGTCTAGTAGCTGTTTACTTGAAAAGTAAACCATTACTGTTTCTCGGTTTTGTATGTCAATATTATTGCCATCTACTGCATACACATTATTTATGAATGTAAACTTTTTTTTAATTTTAGCTAACAAAAAAACCCGATCATTATCAGAATGATTATAAACAAAAGAGCTTGTGAATATTTCACAAGGGGTGTGGCTCTCATTCGCAAATTTGGATTTACACTATACTATCCAAATTATAAAGTGAAGCTCTGTACGTCAGCAGTCAGATCAATACTGCTCCGCGAAGCCAAACGCCAGTAACTGCCTACTTGTAAAGTACTTATAATGTACTGCAATTACTGTCTTATGGCTTCCCATAGCAGAATATATTATGTTTGCATACATACATATACAAATATATTACATATTATATGGTTATTGAATGCCGTTGAATTTATATTTTTATCATGAAGGAAATATCTGTTCGTTAATATGATCACCCCGATAAAAATAACATCTTTTTAATAGCATGTTTCTCATCAATTTTATAATTTAACGAGTCATACGCACATAGCCAACTAAAAATGACGAAGAAATCTTCACCGTTGGTGCTAAGCTCCACGATTCTGGTAATTTGTTGTGAGACAAAATATCAAACGTAAATATCTTTGTCAAACATGCGTATTCGCCTACTTTATAGTAGTGGAGATTGAGAAGAAGAAGGGAAGCAACCGGCCATGCAGTATGAGCAAAGAGGGTATATGCTCATATAGGCTCTTTGGTATGAGCTGGAGCTTGTCCACAGTTTGGCTCAAGGACGTGTTTGGTTGGTGTATCCCAAAAAACACGAAAAGTTAACAAAAAGTTGGTTCAATGTTGGGCCAGACGTGGATTTGTCGGGATGGCTGGGATTTAGCAATAGAGCTCAAGCAGTCAGGGGAGGCTTTGTCGGTTGATGGAGATTTAGCGTTGGAGCGTAAACAGTCAGGAGAGGATTTGTCTGGGTGGCAGGGATTTAGTCATGGAGCTTATGGAGGCAAGAAAGGATTTGTCCGGTGGCGGGGATTTAGCCATGAAGCTTAAAGAGTCGGGAATGAATTTGTCGGTGGCAGGGACTTAACCATGGAGCCTAAACAGTCAAGACTGGATTTGTATGTGTGGCTGAAATTTAGCCATGAAGCCTATAAAGAGTCAGGAGAGGATTAGTATTGGCGGCAAGAGCTTTAAGAGTCAGGAGAGGATTTGTCGGGTGGTGAGAATTTAGCCATGGAGCCCAAACAGTCAGGAGAGGATTTGTCGGGTGGTGAGGATTTAACCATGGAGCCTAAACAGTCAGGAGGGGATTTGTTGGGTGGTGAGAATTTAGCTATGAAGCTCAAACAGTCAGGAGAGGATTTGTCGGGTGGAGGGGATTTAGCCATGGGACCTAAACAGTCAGGAGAGGATTTGTCGGGTGGAGGGGATTTAGCCATGGTGCCTAAACAGTCACGAGAGGATTCGTCGGGTGGTGAGGATTTAGCTATGAAGCTCAAACAGTCAGGAGAGGATGTGTCGGATGGTGAGGATTTAGCTATGAAGCTCAAACAGTCAGGAGAGGATTTGTTGGGTGGTGAGGATTTAGCCATGGGGCTTAAACAGCCAGGAGAGGATTTGTCGGGTGGTGAGGATTTAGCTATGAAGCTCAAACAGTCAGGAGAGGATTTGTTGGGTGGTGAGGATTTAGCCATGGGGCCTAAACAGTCAGGAGAGGATTTGTTGGGTGGTGAGGATTTAGCCATGGGGTCTAAACAGTCAGGAGAGGATTTGTTGGGTGGTGAGGATTTAGCCATGGGGCTTAAACAGCCAGGAGAGGATTTGTCGGGTGGTGAGGATTTAGCTATGAAGCTCAAACAGTCAGGAGAGAATTTGTTGGGTGGTGAGGATTTAGCCATGGGGCCTAAACAGTCAGGAGAGGATTTGTTGGGTGGTGAGGATTTAGCCATGGGGTCTAAACAGTCGGGAGAGGATTTGTTGGGTGGTGAGGATTTAGCTATGACACTCAAACAGTCAGGAGAAGATTTTTCGGGTGGAGGGGATTTAGCCATGAAGCTCAAACAGTCAGGAGAGGATTTGTCGGGTGGAGGGTTTTAGCCATAGGGCCTAAACAGTCAGGAGAGGATTTGTCGGGTGGTGAGGATTTAGCCATGGAGCTTAAACAGTCAGGAGGGGATTTGTCGGGTGGTGAGGATTTAGACATGAAGCTCAAACAGTCAGGAGAGGATTTGTCGGGTGGAGGGTTTTAGCCATGGGGCCTAAACATTCTGAAGAGGATTTGTTGGGTGGTGAGGATTTAGCTATGAATCTCAAACAGTCAGGAGGGGATTTGTCGGGTGGTGAGGATTTAGACATGAAGCTCAAACAGTCAGGAGAGGATTTGTCGGGTGTTGAGGATTTAGCTATGAAGCTCAAACAGTCAGGAGAGGATTTGTTGGGTGGTGAGGATTTAGCCATGGGACCTAAACAGTCAGGAGAGGATTTGTCGGGTGGTGAGGATTTAGCCATGGAGCCTAAACAGTCAGTAGGGGATTTGTCGGGTGGTGAGGATTTAGCCATGAAGCTCAAACAGTCAGGATAAGATTTGTCGGGTGGAGGGTTTTAGCCATGGGGCCTAAACAGTCAGGAGAGTATTTGTCGGGTGGTGAGGATTTAGCCATGGAGCCTAAACAGTCAGGAGGGGATTTGTCGGGTGGTGAGGATTTAGCCATGAAGCTCAAACAGTCAGGATAGGCTTTGTCGGGTGGAGGGTTTTAGCCATGGGGTCTAAACAGTCGGGAGAGGATTTGTTGGGTGGTGAGGATTTAGCTATGACACTCAAACAGTCAGGAGAAGATTTTTCGGGTGGAGGGGATTTAGCCATGGGGCCTAAACAGTCTGGAGAGAATTTGTCGGGTGGAGGGGATTTAGCCATGGGGCCTAAACAGTCAGGAGGGGATTTGTCGGGTGGTGAGGATTTAGCCATGAAGCTCAAACAGTCAGGAGAGGATTTGTCGGGTGGAGGGTTTTAGCCATAGGGCCTAAACAGTCAGGAGAGGATTTGTCGGGTGGTGAGGATTTAGCCATGGAGCTTAAACAGTCAGGAGGGGATTTGTCGGGTGGTGAGGATTTAGACATGAAGCTCAAACAGTCAGGAGAGGATTTGTCGGGTGGAGGGTTTTAGCCATGGGGCCTAAACATTCTGAAGAGGATTTGTTGGGTGGTGAGGATTTAGCTATGAATCTCAAACAGTCAGGAGGGGATTTGTCGGGTGGTGAGGATTTAGACATGAAGCTCAAACAGTCAGGAGAGGATTTGTCGGGTGTTGAGGATTTAGCTATGAAGCTCAAACAGTCAGGAGAGGATTTGTTGGGTGGTGAGGATTTAGCCATGGGACCTAAACAGTCAGGAGAGGATTTGTCGGGTGGTGAGGATTTAGCCATGGAGCCTAAACAGTCAGTAGGGGATTTGTCGGGTGGTGAGGATTTAGCCATGAAGCTCAAACAGTCAGGATAAGATTTGTCGGGTGGAGGGTTTTAGCCATGGGGCCTAAACAGTCAGGAGAGTATTTGTCGGGTGGTGAGGATTTAGCCATGGAGCCTAAACAGTCAGGAGGGGATTTGTCGGGTGGTGAGGATTTAGCCATGAAGCTCAAACAGTCAGGATAGGCTTTGTCGGGTGGAGGGTTTTAGCCATGGGGCCTAAACAGTCTGAAGAGGATTTGTTGGGTGGTGAGGATTTAGCTATGACACTCAAACAGTCAGGAGAAGATTTTTCGGGTGGAGGGGATTTAGCCATGGGGCCTAAACAGTCAGGAGAGAATTTGTCGGGTGGAGGGGATTTAGCCATGGGGCCTAAACAGTCAGGAGAAGATTTGTCGGGTGGTGAGGATTTAGCCATGGAGCCTAAACAGTCAGGAGGGGATTTGTCAGATGGTGAGGATTTAGCCATGACGCTCAAACAGTCAGGAGAGGATTTGTCGGGTGGAGGGTTTTAGCCATGGGGCCTAAACAGTCAGGAGAGGATTTGTCGAGTGGTGAGGATTTAGCTATGAAGCTCAAACAGTCGGGAGAGGATTTGTTGGGTGGTGAGGATTTAGCCATGGGGCCTAAACAGTCAGGAGAGGATTTGTTGGGTGGTGAGGATTTAGCCATGGGGCCTAAACAGTCAGGAGAGGATTTGTCGGGTGGTGAGGATTTAGCCATGGAGCTCAAACAGTCGGGAGAGGATTTGTTGGGTGGTGAGGATTTAGCCATGGGGCCTAAACAGTCAGGAGAGGATTTGTTGGGTGGTGAGGATTTAGCCATGGGGCCTAAACAGTCAGGAGAGGATTTGTTGGGTGGTGAGGATTTAGCTATGACACTCAAACAGTTAGGAGAAGATTTTTCGGGTGGAGGGGATTTAGCCATGAGGCCTAAACAGTCAGGAGAAAATTTGTCGGGTGGTGGGGATTTAGCCATGGGGCCTAAACAGTCAGGAGAGGATTTGTCGGGTGGTGAGGATTTAGCCATGAAGCTCAAACAGTCAGGAGAGGATTTGTCGGGTGGAGGGATTTAGCCATGGGGCCTAAGCAGTCAGGAGAGGATTTGTCGGGTGGTGAGGATTTAGCCATGGAGCCTGAACAGTCAGGAGGAGATTTGTCGGGTGGTGAGGATTTAGCCATGAAGCTCAAACAGTCAGGAGAGGATTTGTCGGGTGGAGGGTTTTAGCCATGGGGCCTAAACAGTCTGAAGAGGATTTGTTGGGTGGTGAGGATTTAGCTATGAATCTCAAACAGTCAGGAGAGGATTTGTTGGGTGGTGAGGATTTAGCCATGGGGCCTAAACAGTCAGGGGAGGATTTGTCGGGTGGAGGGTTTTAGCCATGGGGCCTAAACAGTCTGAAGAGGATTTGTTGGGTGGAGGGTTTTAGCCATGGGGCCTAAACAGTCAGGAGGGGATTTGTCGGGTGGTGAGGATTTAGCCATGAAGCTCAAACAGTCAGGAGAGGATTTGTCGGGTGGAGGGAATTAGCCATGGGGCCTAAACAGTCTGAAGAGGATTTGTCGGGTGGTGAGGATTTAGCCATGAAGCTCAAACAGTCAGGAGAGGATTTGTCGGGTGGAGGGTTTTAGCCATGGGGCCTAAACAGTCTGAAGAGGATTTGTCGGGTGGTGAGGATTTAGCCATGAAGCTCAAACAGTCAGGGGAGGATTTGTCGGGTGGAGGGTTTTAGCCATGGGGCCTAAACAGTCTGAAGAGGATTTGTCGGGTGGTGAGGATTTAGCCATGAAGCTCAAACAGTCAGGAGAGGATTTGTCGGGTGGAGGGATTTAGCCATGGGGCCTAAACAGTCAGGAGAGGATTTGTCGGGTGGTGAGGGTTTAGCCATGGAGCCTAAACAGTCAGGAGGGGATTTGTCGGGTGGTGAGGATTTAGCCATGAAGCTCAAACAGTCATGAGAGGATTTGCCGGGTGGAGGGTTTTAGCCATGGGGCCTAAACAGCCAGGAGAGGATTTGTCGGGTGGTGAGGATTTAGCTATGAAGCTCAAACAGTAAGGAGAGGATTTGTTGGGTGGTGAGGATTTAGCCATGGGGCCTAAACAGTCAGGAGAGGATTTGTTGGGTGGTGAGGA
The DNA here is from genome assembly GCA_964017125.1 of Flabesymbios commensalis. Classification (NCBI taxonomy): domain Eukaryota; kingdom Metazoa; phylum Annelida; class Polychaeta; order Terebellida; family Flabelligeridae; genus Flabesymbios; species Flabesymbios commensalis. The sequence goes on along the minus strand of OZ024916.1, from coordinate 31,332,375 downwards.
TTTATAGCCATGGGGCCGAAACAGTCAGGAGAGGATTTGTTGGGTGGTGAGGATTTAGCTATGACACTCAAACAGTCAGGAGAAGATTTTTCGGGTGGAGGGGATTTAACCATGGGGCCTAAACAGTCAGGAGAGGATTTGTCGGGTGGTGAGGATTTAGCCATGGAGCCTAAACAGTCAGGAGAGGATTTGTCGGGTGGTGAGGATTTAGCCATGGAGCTTAAACAGTCAGGAGGGGATTTGTCGAGTGGTGAGGATTTAGCCATGAAGCTCAAACAGTCAGGAGGGGATTTGTCGGGTGGAGGGTTTTAGCCATGGGGCCTAAACAGTCAGGAGAGGATTTGTCGGGTTGTGAGGATTTAGCCATGGAGCCTAAACAGTCAGGAGGGGATTTGTCGGGTGGTGAGGATTTAGCCATGAAGCTCAAACAGTCAGGAGAGGATTTGTCGGGTGGAGGGTTTTAGCCATGGGGCCTAAACAGTCTGAAGAGGATTTGTTGGATGGTGAGGATTTAACTATGGAGCCTAAACAGTCAGGAGAGGATTTGTGATCATAATAAGTTATTCTATAGTGCACATACAGTGCTCTGTGTGCATTACAGACAGTTAAAGGTGGGCATTACAGAAAGGTTGTTTCTTCAAGGCGCTTTCAAGGAATAGCACTACCGCACTGAATACGGGAGTTCATTCCACAGTTTTGGCACTGCACTGAAAAAACTTCTACCTTCGTACTGTAAGAGTTAAGCCTCGTGCCAAAAAAGAAGGTTTTTTGATGATGAGCGAAGGCTTCTGCTTGGAGTCTAGCTTGATACTAACTCGGATAAATATGATGGCGTGCTGCCATGGATTTTGTATGTGAGCAGCAGTAGCCTGAAGATGATTCGCTCTTGCAGCGCGCTGTAAACGCTAAATAAGCCTCTTATCTTGGGGAGGCCATACAGGATACTGTTACAATTGTCCAATCAAGCAGTGATGAAGGCATGTACCAACTTTTCAGTAATAGATTGAGTCAGAAGATGCCGAATCTTTCCAATGTTTCTGATGTGAATAAAAGCTGCACTGCACATGGCACAGACATGTTTGTTAAGGGTCAGACAGCTGTCCGGTGTCACTCCAAGACTCTTCACACTCGCTGCAGGAAGAATGTTTATTCCACCAACTTGCAATGGTCTCAGAGAATGTTTGGACGAAAATCCAGCCTTGATTCACCATCCATATATCTATGTCGCGAATAAAAGCTTCCAATCGGTGCATGAATGTTTCCGCGTCCGTGAGTGAGAAAGAAATGTACAATTATGTGTCATCTGCATAGGCCTACAAGTGATAACTTAGTCTGTGTTTCTTGATAATTTCACCTAAATCAGCAGTATACAGTGTGAAAAGCAAGGGTCCAAGAACAGACTTTCGCGGAACTCTGTATTGCAGTTTGAAATTACTGGATGCTTCGTCTCTGATCACTACCTTCTGGTACCGGTCTTCTAGGTATGACACAAACCAATGCACTGCAGACTTCGATAGATGTAATCGTGATGACAGTTCCTGCAAGGGGATACAATGCTCAATGTTATCCAACGTGGCGTTAAGATCCAAGAGTACAAGACATATTTAGACGTGGAGCCTAAACATTCAGGAGAGGATTTGTCGGGTGGCAGGGATTTAGCCATGCAGAATCAGGAGGTGATTTGTGGGGTAGCGAGGATTTAGCCATGAAACCTAAACAGTCAGAAAAGGACTTGTGGGGTAGCGAGGATTTAGCCATGCAGCCTAAGCAGTCAGAAGAGGATTTGTCGGGTGGCGGGGATTTAGCCATGGAGCCTAAAGAGTCAGGAGAGGATTTGTGGGGTAGCGAGGATTTAGCCATTGAGCCTAAAGAGTCAGGAGAGGATTTGTGGGGTAGCGAGGATTTAGCCATGCAGCCTAAGTAGTCAGAAGAGGATTTGTCGGGTGGCGGGGATTTAGCCATGGAGCCTAAAGAGTCAGGAGAGGATTTGTGGGGTAGCGAGGATTTAGCCATGGAGCCTAAAGAGTCAGGAGAGGATTTGTGGGGTAGCGAGGATTTAGCCATGCATCCTAAGCAGTCAGAAGAGGATTTGTCGGGTGGCGGGGATTTAGCTATGGGGCCTAAGCAGACAGGAGACTATTTTTGGGGTAGCGAAGATTTAGCCATGAAGCCTAAAGAGTCAGAAGAGGATTTGTCGAGTGGCGGGGATTTAGCCATGGAGCCCAAGCAGTCAGGAGAGGATTTATATGGGTGGAGGGGATTTCGCCATGGAGCCTAAACAGTCAGGAAAGGATTTGTCAGGTGCAGGGATTTAGCCGTGGAGCTTAAACAGTCAAGAGAGGATTTGTCGGGTGACGGGGATTTAGCGCTTCGCTGAAGTCGGCTTGGCTTACGTAGTTACCGACAACCCAAAATATGTGTGTAAAACAAACGGCGGAAGAGGCGCTGCCATTGATTAGACACGTCTGAGCTCTGCCATATTTTTACTCTGCTATAGTCTCCTTTCTGACCCGTTGAAGTATTTATAACCTAATCAGCGTTACAACAAAAAAACATTACCATGTGGTCCAAATTTGAATACAAAATATGTTATGCGAATATATTTATAGCACTATATTCATATATAAAAAACGAAAGTGCACTAATATGATCAATTACTAGACGTAGTTTTGATGTACAATAAAGGGTAGGCATTCTGATATGCTCAACGCAGACCGTCTACGACGTTGGACCAACCTAAACCAACATTGATTCAACGTATTTTGTCTGCTGGGACTGGCGGTGATCAGGTAATTTCGTCAGGTGATTCATAAACTCCTCAATAGTTAATATTGGTTACATAGGCCTATGAGACATAAGGACCATTCGAATATCTAACACAACAAATAACAGAAGTCTGTCTCAGATTCAAGCGATGCCCCTAGGTCTAAAACTTAAAACAATGAGCCGCTGAAATGCTTATTTTTCGTATCGACCCAATCCAAGCTCTCCATTCATAACCGTTCGTTTAATTTTATAAGATTGAATATAGGTCTATGCAGCAGGGTAAGGAACAGTGGTAGAAATGTTGTTACACAGAGCAAAATAGAGTAACTATTTACTTTTCAAGTCACTGCCTTTTGAGTTTTTTGGTTTTGCTGGGTTGTATATGCTGCTGAGGTTGCCCTCATATTTTCGTCTTCTTGCTCTCAGTTTTGCACTCTACCTTCAATCCTCTGACACAGTGAGAGACTCTGAGCACGATAGCCAAGCATGTACACCATTCATCACTGAGTGACTTATAGCAAAGCATCAGACATTGTCACAATGCTAGGCCAGCGTCGCGAGACACTGGCCCAGCATTGTGACAATGTCTGATGCTTTCCGGTTGTCCATGATATATATCCTACCATCAGTGGTGTGATATATAAAGTAACCAAACTTATTATCCGTTGGTGCGCTGCTGGGCCAGATTCATAGACGATGTTCAAATAATGGCCCAAGACTAATATCCGAAATAGCAGCAACAGCCTGGACAGTGTTGAACTGAGCAGCCACCCAGAAACATTAACATGTTGGCCCAATTCTGGCTCAACGTGTCGTGTTTGATGGGAATATTTTGACCTAATTGCAGCTTGACCACCCGCTGGTGTTCATCAATCCCAATGGTGGTCATCGATTCATTTACTGTATGTAACAGGCCGGCGTTTGTAAGACAAAATATGCCAGCTCCAGAAACAATGGAAACCACAACACATTGAGAAGGAGTTGGCTTTGTGTCGGACCATCATCCGATCGGACCAACTGTTTTAAATATTTTAAATATCTTATGTAAGGTATGTGATAACAGCAAAATCAATCTGATCTACAGTGTAGTGTACACAATGTGCCTTACAACACTTTGCTAACCCTTTCAGTGTCAGAATCTGACGTCTAACGTCGAGACCCGCAATGAAAGAAGTAGGACAATTTTTTGTCTCCATATTATAGTTTATACAAAAGTATTTCAGCGTTGTAAGGGTTAAATACCGGTTTAAACACAATAAACGTGATGTGAAACGCGCTGATGTAATATCCATAGTTCCCTTGATAATATAGCGAAATATATTCAGTTGTCTTTCATAATGCTCCACCACCCTCATCAGACAGCCATACACCAAGCCAGCCAGCCAGCCAGCATGTCGGTCGGTCGGTCGGTCGGTCGGTCAGTCAGTCAGTCAGTCAGTCAGTCAGTCAGTCAGTCAGTCAGTCCTTTGTAGTCTCTTCAACATACTGTGCACTTGAACTAATAAAGAGAGATAATATTCTTATGAAGTCACCAACGACCACTAACTAGCACCACACAACCACTCAGGAAAAGATTTTTGTTTCCCATTTAGCTCACATAACTCATCAAGTGAGACAGGTAGAGGCTTAAGTTACAACTATACATCATAATAGAGTCTGACAGTAACGTGTCCAGTTTCTCCGAAATATGGTGCATGGCAACCAACGAGTAATAAAAATGAAGTTTTTCAGGGAAGATTTTGATCGTTCTACAAAGGCTTGGCATCAAAAGTGTCATAATCTGCTACTTAGTGAAAAAATATATTTTGTTAATCGTTGATTATGAATACATGTATGCTACACAATTGATGATAACATTAATATAATTAAAGGGACATGCCCAGGTCTAAAATCCTAAAAAAATCGGTGATTTTATTTCGGCTTCACAAACATTAAAAACAAATTGCAGTTCTAGTCTATGGACATGCTTAGGCTACATCATATTAGTCCGGTCAATAAAGAGCTGAGGTAGGAAAAGTTTCGGTCAGAAGCTTTTTTGTTGCATTTGGGTACATAATGACCTCGAGGTTATAGAATTTTTTTTTTACCAAATTTTATGGTCGGCTAAGGTCACAAAGAGGTCAAATTCAAAATGGCCGCTGGCAGGGTCATTTGTTTAAAAATATACCAGAATATAGACAAAATGGAAAAGATGCACCGTATTACACTCAATTCTACAGCTGAGAAAGTGATAAAAATCACTTTTATTGTGATGACATAGGCTAATTGCCGGTCATAATTAATTGATTTGACCTTGTTGTGACCTTGATCACAAGAATACCACGTAAGCTGACTATATGGTCATAATATTAAGCTGAAAGAAAATCACCGATTTTTTTATGATTTTAGACCTGGGCATGTCCCTTTAAAATGCTGCAATATTATATATAATATATATTATATATAATATATTCTGATAATATATCATTATCCACATAGGCCCTAATGTGTGCATGGAGAAATATCTATTTTTGGAATGACAATACATGGCAATGAGCTAACGCAACATATAGTGTAACTATTCGAATAACGGATGTTGCATAGACACTCACGCCCCAAGGGAAAGATCATTAAATTATCATGCACTGCCATATATGTTTCAATGTTATGTGCCTTCGGGATAAAATGCAATGGGTTATAATCACTGTTTGTAATATCACGTGGCGTCCTTCTGAGACGCTACCGCGACCCACAACTTCAAACGGGCAAAACTTACTCACATTATTTTGTTTTATTTGACACCACGCAATTGCAAATCCTGGTGGTTAAACACTTATATTATTCTCGAAGTCATTGATTTGATCGGTTAATAAAACGGATTATAAACGATTATAGTCGCTCCTAGCGCTGAAACCGTCGACACGGTATTTAGCTGATGAATACTTGAGTATCTTAACCCTTACAGCGCGGGGATCGACTTTAGACGTCAGAATCTGACGTCTGTAGACGTCAGATTCTGACTGAAAAAGATTCGCACTGAAAAAGTACACTATTTATAATGGCCGTATAGGCCCATAACATAAGTATTCAAATAAAGCGGAAAAGGGTTACTAAGACACATATGATGATTTCAAATTAAAAAACACTTTGGTCTCCATGGTTTATGCAAGAATATCTCAGCACTTTAAGGGTTAAGCACCTTAATTTAAAGCGCGCACCACGTTCATAACTTTTATGAGAAGCATCATTCAGCTAACAATTTTCTTATGGCTGACATGTGTGACTGATAAATTTATATGAGTCATGATAATGAAATGTGATGGACGAGCACAAAGCCGCATATTTTGCAAATCATTGGACAGGTATTTTTAAATGAGCGCAGAATCTTCTTGTCAAGATCAGGCATTTTCAATCATTATCAACTTTCGAGTAAATCGAGAAACCAGCATTTTCTGTCACGTGAAACTTTGTGGCATTATTGGGGATATGACATCAAACACGATATAGTGCCAATGTAACGTTAGCAATGTTAAATCTGTTGTAGACTGTTATGATGCTATAACCTCTAATGTGTGTTACGTTTCATCCATTGAGTGATGGACGGAGACATAGTAGGCCTAGTTTTGTGTTCATGGGACACTTAAATCGGATTTGGTGTAGAAAAAACGAACAAAAAAGTGTCTAATCGTGGTTCTAAAACTTCCCAAATTTACCACATTAAAAATTTAATGCACCTATGCATTGTAAGATATCTGTTTTATATATCGATTTTCAAGAAGAAATTTTTCAAATATGCACGTCAGAATCACAATAAAAACTTCCGTTCCAGCTGTTCACAGGTGTGCGATTTAATTTTTTATTTAATAATTATGACAATCAGTATAGCTATATTATCTACACAAATGTGTATATGCAGTTGTGTCATGCTTATATAGCTTGCTTTGAGGAAATATATAACATCGTAATAATGTGTTTTATACCATTCAATGTGTCAATATACTTGAAAAAAACGCTAAATCACCACAGTTGTACCAAATAATTATTGACAGTGAGGTGTACCATCGTTTATTTGCACGCTTTGATAGATAAAATAATTATTTGCGTTTCCTAAGCGTGCAACTCCCGGTTGGTTAATCACATGTATAGATATAAACTAAAAACTTACTTCACGGATATATATAATTACACGTCCGTGTAAATGAAAAAAAAATCACTATTGAGCCATCTTTCACAATATGATTATAAAACTGTTTCAATCAATTAATTTATCCCCATGCCGCTCACCAGACAGTGTCGATGTAATGAAAATCTGACCTTATCTTCTATTTAGATTGATACCTCGCTCCAGGTGATGTCTTGCTGGCCACTCAGAAGTGATTAAATAAAATAAAATGTGATTAAATGACCTTTTGAGCTAGGTATTGAACTTATAAATCTTGGTCATTCAGTCATCACTCAGTCTGTCTGGCTGTGTGACTGGTGGAATTCAATCGTTTTTCTAAATATCATTATTACGGATTAGTTAGGGTACAGCATAAATGCACGCTACATGCTGATAATACCACTGTTGTTGAAAAGGTCGTCATTTATGTCATTGTCATTAAACCCATATAGCGCTACTTTAAACAAAATGAATTTTCACCCACTCGAAGTTGTGTCTCGCTACCGCGATCCACAACTTCAAGTGATTAAAAATTACCCATAATTATTTGTTTAAAGGGACTGGCCCACGCTAAAATCAATAAAAAATCGGTGATTTTATTTGGGCTTCTTAATATGACCATATGATGTAAACATGTCCATAGCCTAGAACCGCAAAAGTTTTTTAATTTTTGTGCTGCGCATTTACCAGTTAGACTAGATATAGAGACGAAATTCCCGATTTCTTATTTTTGACATGGTTGTCAATAATTAGAAATCAGGAATCCCGTCTTTATATCTAGCCTAGCTGGTAAGTGTGCAGCACAAAAATTAAAAAAACTTTTGCAGTTCTAGTCTATGTACATGTTTACATCATATGATCATATTAAGAAGCCAAAATAAAATCACCGATTTTTTAATGATTTTAGCGTGGGCCAGTCCCTTTAATTTGAGACGAAACATTAGCAAATCTTGACGTTTAAACATTCATTTCCCAATAACAGTGATTTGATCCGCGAATAGAAGTAATTCAAACGACTACAGCAGCGCTTAAAGCTTCAAGCATTATACTATCATTCTGATAACGATAATGAGGAAAGGATCACGAGTTGCATCTTTCAAAATGATGATCACAGAAGTTGAGCAAATGTGAGAAAGATTATGTGTGTCTAGTTTTAAATGAAATGAATGGGGTTTTAGGCCACCTTTGTGCACATGTAGGCTAAGCTGGGCCAGGACAATCTCTTGGGGATGGTGAAATGATTAAGATGACACTGCATGCCCTCCAGACAAAGAGTTCGAAATTCGAGCCCTGGTGGTCTGAGGCCGAGCACGCTACCTCTCGATCACGGAGGCTCTCCACAATATTATTGAATATTTACGAGAGATCGAGGAAAAAACATTTGTTTCTTTGAAACCTGAATGCCAGAGAGTGGTTCCGAGCTGGTAGTTTTAACCACTGCACCCGTGTCTGGTTTGAACCACCGGGCCTGTTTTAACATGTTTAAGCTGGGTTGTTTTAGCCTGGTTCTAAGACATTTTATTTTGGCTTCTTAATATAACCATATGTGACGTGCCATATCAAAACCAGTTCTATGTCGCAAAATATAGAAAATGAGTTAGTAAGTGGCGTTTAAAGAGCCAGCGCTCAGGTTTCAAATGCACAAAAATTATAAATATATCTCAATTATTTAGGGAATCATCGATAAAACAAGATTCAGAAACTTAAGCCCAAAATATCGCAAAATGTTGAGAAAATGATCTACAAAGTTTAAATTTAATTGACAAATAGTTTAAATAGTTCAAATTAAATCATTTTTTATATAAGAAATAAAACTAGGGTATCTTCAATATTTGTTACTTATATTGCTTTGAAGTTTTATTTTCGATCAGCGTTAAAAAAGAAAATTAGCCAAAAAATATTATTTTAACAAAACATGGCCATAACTCAAAATCTAAAGCTCCGACATAGGTCGGGTGCCGATGTGGCACGTCACATATGATGTAAACATGTCCATAGACTAGAACTGCAAAAGTTTTTAAATTTTTGTGCTGCTCATTTACCAGTTGGACTAGATATAGAGACGAAATTCCCGTATTTCTTATTTTTGACATGGTTGTCCAAAGTAAAATAAAATCACCAAATAAAATCACCGATTTTTTATAATTTTAGCCTGGGACTGTTCCTTTAACCGAAAATTAACATTAAGCACCGATAAAACCGACTGCCTTTTATTCCTTCAAACATCGCAGTAACACGCTGATTAGAATTGTCATGTAAAAATAACATGTGATCGCATACGCATGTTACCTGGTAACGTGTGGATTGCATTATATTGTCCTGTCCCGTATATTTTGTTGGCTTTTGTTGCAAACAGAAAAACAGTCGGAAAACATCATGCTTTGCATAGTACGTAATTGGGTTTGCATGGCGTTATGGAATAATTTTATCAAAGCTCTGGTGCACAAAGCGTGGACTTCATATCATGTAAGTCAAGAGTTGCCATGGGTTAGTCATGTGCCTACTATGTTTGCAAAGTTTGAAGATGGCTCGTGATTAGCACTGGACCTTGGCCCGTATTCTCGTACAGGCTACGATATATCGTAGACTTCGGATTGATCGAGATGGCTGAGTGCAAAGCCAAACGGCAGTTCACGTGAGCGGTCTCAACTTTGCTTCACACCCAAATTTAGAATTTTACAAATAAACTAAATTACCATCTGACCACTTTTTTTTCACAATTCTTGATTCCCCAATCAAAACATGGAATAATGCACTTGACAGTCGGCTACAAATTTCTGTTGTGATGTGAACTGTGTATGCATGCATTCGTCGATATAATGATTGATTATCATGAGCTATGATATTGTAGGCCCTATATAAATTATTTTTTAAATGTAATAAATTATTATCATCCACACGTATCATCTTTTAAGGTCAGGTTCACCCTGCTCCTAAAATATGATATTTGAGTCATCAGGTGAACTATTTTAAACAAAATAGTTCAATTAGTCCAAAAAAAAAGAGATAAACTTATATTAATGCTACGAGGCTTGTCAATGTTTTGATGAATGTGTACATAACCCATGGCCCTTGAACCGCCGGTGCCGCATATATTCGCGCTTTCATTTTTTTTTAGCACATTAAGTACCACACTTTAAATATGTTAAAGATAAAATGTGACATCCACCAGCAAGATTTGAAAAGAGTTGACCTCCATTTTGTCAAATGTGAATAATTTTCACTCACTTAAAGTTGTGGATCGCGTCAGCGAGACACAACTTCAAGTGGGGGGAAATTCAAATTGAATAATTTGGCGGTTAAAGGGTTAAAGCGCTAAATTAGATAATTTAAATGCTCACCAACTTGAAGTTGTGTCTCGCTACCGAGACAGACAACTTCAAGTAGGTGAAAATTACTCAGATTTGTTCAATTTGAGACCAAACATTCACAAATTTTGTTGTTCAAACATTCACTTTATTCCCAATATCACTGATTTGATCGGCCAATAAAACGGATTAAAAATGATTATAGTCGATTAGCGCTTTAACCCTTCCAGCGCGGGGACCGTCTTTATACGTCAGTATCTGACGTCAGATTCTTATGTATAAAGACGGTCCCCGAACGTGAGGAATTAAACAATTGATAATGGTCGTATACCCATAACATAGGTATTCAAATGAAGCGGAAGGAGCTAACTAGGACATTTATGATGATTTTAAATTGAAAAAACCCTTTGGTCTCTATAATTTGTGAAAATATATTTCAGCGTTGTAAGGGTTAAGGGTTAAAATGCTGAGACGTCAACGTGCGGATTTGTGCTTGGCTTCTCTGCCAATTGTTCCTCTGGCATTCCCATCACTTACCTCCATCAGCAAGTGGCCACGTGACAGGGACGCCGGCGGCCTCCTATTCCTGGCAGATCCAGAGGCGGGATTTAATCCGTGTCTGTTGTAGCAGCTATCTCTCAGATACCGCGAATCAGCGGCCGCACTTTGCCCTTATCTACCTGGTTGTTTTCTCCGGGATTGCTCGGGCGGGCTGCGGAGCTTCTTGCTTGGATTGCATGGCTCGTGCCTGGCGCCTGCACGAACAATAACACTCCGGCACGCCACGCAGGAGACCTGACATCACAGCAGGTATGTCCAAATCTCTGGGAAGAGTTAGCCCCGTCTGGACGAGAAAAATCCAGAAAGTTCCTCTCGCAGCCTCGGAGCGCCAAGAGTCCCTGAAGAGCGAGCCACTGCTTGACTTTTTTGGCAGCGCTATCTATTCAATTGCTGGGAGCCTCTTGAGAGAGCACACTGTTTGTGCCACCTCTGAGTCAAGGTGTCAGTACAGGATAGAAACACATACAAACAACCAAGCAGTTTGGCCTGAAAGAAGAAACAGTTCCCAGTTCGCTCCATTCAGCTGGCAACCATTGGCTCATTGTTGGAGCAGCGTCTTCGACGCTGCTCCGACAATGAGCCAATGGTGTGCCAGTCACCTGGGAGCGGAGGCCAAGTATGGGCGAGAGGTGAGGCCAACCAACACACTTCCAACACCAACAATTCTCAACCAATTGTTGAATGTTAAGCCATCTCCGCCTCAGAGTTGGCCTAATATTTCAGATGCAGGGCAAACGCTGAGCCAACCAATGACGTTAACTAAGTCTGTCCTCGAGTAGGATCTGCCTCTTGCCCTGACTGCTAACTGTTTCACTGCTTGGGCCTCGTAAATCGTTCAAGCAACACCGCCTGCAATGTCACTGTAGATGTTAAGATAGCCAGCACTTTTCACTGCCTACTTCAAGACAAGACACGTATGGTCACGACATATCTAGCAAACTGAAGTGTGATTTGCAACAGATAAAATTGTTTTTTTTGTGAGAATAGTGTTTGAGTATCTGTTGTTCATTTTATTTTTAGAGCCATTGACCATGCTGACAGTAGGCCTATAGTATATGTCTAAGGCCTTCCACACACCGCAAAGACTCCCCGACAAGCTGGTTCCACGACGGCATGCCGCACCAGAAAGATTTCGAACATGTTCAGTCTTGACGACAGCTTCGGACGCGACGGAAATCTACAAAATCGTAATCGTGAGAGTGGCCACACCTCGCCGATCGTTTAAGATCTTCGTCGCGTCGTAAGAAATCGGGGACAGTCTTTGCGGTGTGTCAAAGGTTTTAGTAAGCTGGTAGATGGGTGAGAGTCATTGAGTCATTCACCCTTAAAGCGCCAAGTCATCTTATTTAAATTTTCACGTACTTGAAGTTGTGTCTCGCTACCGCGACTCACAACCTCAAGTGGGTGAAAATTACTCATATTTGCTTAATTTGAAAACCCAAACATTTGCGAATCTTGATGTCTAAAAAATCATTTCACTCCCAACATCAGTGATTTTACCGACAAATGAAACAAATTGAAAACCATTGTCGTACTTTAATAGCGACGTAAGAGCTTCCCACGAAAAGCCACAATACTCGACATTCCTGAGAACACACAATATTGAATCTTTGTACGTTTAATGTTTAATGTCGTAGAAGGTGGCCCGACATTATGTCAACATAGACCCAATGTCTAATAAAAAAATATGGGGACGGTTGTGAACTATGGTACTCATGTACTTAAACTTTGATACTTAAATTGTTAGATCCTGACATGGGCCGCCAGTCTGCCACCAGTTTCAGAGTCCGGAAGCGACAAGGTTTTAACGAAATGCGGCAGATTCAGGCGTCCATCAACATTGTTTGTTTTTCTGCCACCTGGATCAGGACTCTTCAAGTCCAATCAGCCGACAGGCCGCGTGGCAGTCCTGAGACCCAGGACATACAAAACATTGAAATAATGTTGGTTTGATGTTGGCCCAGCGTCTACGACGCTGGGCCAACATTAAAACAACATTGTTTCAATGTCTCGTGTTTGCTGGGGATACTGAGATAATGCTGAGCAAGTGTTGATCGATGCTGCTATGTATGTATGTACTGTGTGTATGTGTGTAACACTTAGATGTGAAGTTACTTAGGTGAATAATCAACCCGCAGCCGCAATTAGTCGCTCTTTATCACACGTCATCGAATATAAATGTCACAATAATAACACATAATCTAAGGTGCAAAAGTTAACCTGCTAACAGCTCTGTAACTTTAAAAACCGGGCTTCTCTTCCAGAACACAGTTAATCTTGTTTGCTTCGCGTGGTAATATGATTTGCTTTTCCTCTTCTCTCAGACGTATTGGCGGTGTTCAAGTCTGTATTATAATTATGCATATATTTATGCACTTTCTAATATTAAATATTCTCTAGTGTTTATTGCCACATGTACTATTTTTACCTAACCACTTAGAATAAACCGATTGTGCCATCTAAAATATATGAGTTTTATTGATATATCTGACTGTTTCAAAGCCTGTAACAATCATGAGATTTGATTGCAATGCATTCGTGCAGTGTCGGTGTGCATGGTGTGTACGAGCTGTACAAATGTGATGTGTTTTCAATACATTGTAAAAATAGTATTCTTACATACAAAACAAACAAAACAGTTTGACAAATTGTATTGCATGCAAAGGGGAATTGAGTCAGTAATTATCAGATTTTTTATCTGAGATTAAAATTGTTTTTAAAATTAGTGCTAAGACACAACACTGAACTAATGTCTTAACATGGTAAAATTAGGAATGGAAATTTAGATTCACATCAACAAGTGCACATAATGTACTACATCACGTATATATCATATAATATAGGCTTAAAAGTTTTTGTAGCGCTGAACCTTTTATTCCTTCCGCCTTTTTTAACATCACAAAAAATGTCCTTATCGTAGGCATATGCGTCTTCAATTGTTCTAGTAATCAAGTACAGGCAATACTGAAAGTAAAAAACAAACAAAAAGACGTGCATGGTTGCTACTATGAGCATCTTTGCTACACGTGAATTTGCTTACAATGCCCGCAAAACTCATCATTCGGTGCAGCGGGTACCGGTCACTGCCTAAGGAAAGTTGCGAAAAAATCCATTCTCCCTCTGGGCTCGGGAGGGTCCCGAGCACGTGTGGGCCATCAAGATGGAGTCTGGCAGCAGCCGCATCCCTCGCCATGGCAACCCCTCCCCTTACATCCCATCCCCCACACCTGCTCGGGAATCGCGGGTTGCCGAAACAAGAGAAATTGTTCGATAATTGCCAGAGTCCACTGGCCGGGCGTCCGATACGCCAGGCTAATAAACTTATCAGGGATCGGGACAGACCCGGAATTCGCTCTGCAGATTCAGGCTCCCACTGCCCAGCGCCGCCTCAATGTTGAGCTAATGTCTACGAAATTGGCCCAACATTGAGCCGTCGCTGGCTGGCTCCCTCTTTCATCCAGCCCTGATGATAGGCAACCGGACCAATTGCGCTGCGTGTCATTAGCAGAAGAATTTGGACTAATTCTAATTAGAGACCAGGCCCGCGCCAACCAGGAGAAAATCGAAGTAATGTCCTCACATAATGGAAAGGAAAATGGACTCAAGATTCGTGGTGTCTCATTCACAAAGGAAGAAGGGCTGTCATCAAATTATTCATTTTTTTACCATGATTGATGTACATCAGTATTCTGCATTCACCAAATAATTATGTATTCGTTATGATAATAATGTTAACCCCTTTAGTGCGGGTGATTCTTTTATGCGTTGTTATTGTAAATTATTGACTTGCAATGCGCATTCGCAGATCTAAATTAAAAATACAATCTCCATACACGCCAGCTGAAAATTGATGCAAATTGTCAAAGCGCAGCAAAACACTGGGCAGCAGAATGTATTTCTAACTTTCTTTTTTAATTTATTTGAATCAACGAGCACATGCTTTGACGTTTCTACGAGATTTAATATTTTAACCCTTTCAAGTCCACGTTTTTTATTTTTTCAAAACAAAAATTATAACGCAATACATATATTATGATAACTTTAAACAATTATCCCAATACGCATAAAATTTTTCACTCACATGGGCATCACTGGGAGGTGGGGTCAATATAAAGTTGTTAACACACCTCTTGAAAACTTCCTCGTACCTCCTAGAAACGGTTTTGATATATATGATAAAAATATTCAAATATACAAAATATTAAGTATTTGGTATATATCAAGGCTACATGAGATCAAATCACTATAAGATAATCACAGAAACACATTTGCCCAGGCATCTAAGGCGTAAGGATTTGTATCTGCATGGGGTACATATTACATAAAAATAATGTAATGATAAAAGCATGTGTGTGGCTATAAAGTCTACAAGTTCCACATTTAATTTTCTAAAAATAAAAAAACATGGCACATTTCGATTTGATATTTTTTTGAAATGCGTTAAGCCCCGTTGCCATTTATGCCCATAGCAACAACGTTTGTTGTTCTTTATTGACAATCATATGCATAATATGCTTCTTCGGACACCTAATGAAATGAATTTCTAACTTTCTTTTTATTTTAATCATTTTGAATCAACGTGCACATACGTTGACGTTTTTCCAAGTTTTTATATATTTTAAACGCCATCATAAATAACTTAAATTTGTATACACATGCGGCCGTATTCACAAAGCAAGTTTAAGACTGGTTTAACAAAACTACTGGTGTAAACGCAAGTTTAGCGTGAAACCGTATGCCCTAAAGGAGTTTAGGTTCAAACCGGGCAGTTTATCGACCAAAAGTTAAACCTTCTCAGGAGGTAGTTTAAGCACTGGTTTAACATGAAGTGGAATGAACATTATCATGATAATAAACGCAAATATACCAAATAGAAGAGAATGGAATAAAAAATACACAGACTGATTATATATTATAAATGTACATTTCTTTCGTTGATTGGTAAGTATTTATTTGAATTGAATAATAAATGATAAAAAATATGAAAAAACACGGATGTGAGAGGTAAAACCATTTGGCGTAAATAGAATTGACATTATATATTTCTTTAATGCCTATTATCAAGAGAATGCATTTTACTACTATAATGTTGCATGGTCATATTTTAACATAATCATACATTGTATTACCTTCATCGTTTCTTCTTTTCTGCAGCTTAAACCATTTTCATTACACGGAACACGTATCGTATTTTAAGCCCGTCCAAGAGTAACTCCAAGACAAGCCATTCCGTCATTCTGTTGTTATTGTTATTTAAACTGAGGTGGATTATACCATACGAGTTATTCGACGAATTAACATAAATTTAATATTATTCGGGTCAACAAATGAATGAATGAATGAATGAATGAATGAATGAATGAATGAATGAATGAATGCATGAATGCGTGGATGAATAAATGAATGAATGAATGAATGAATGAATGAATGAATGAATGAATGAATGAATGAATGAATGAATGGGGTTTTATGCCACTTAATTTGTGCACATATAGGCTAAAGTGGGCCAGAAACACTTCCTGAGAATGCTGAGATGAATGAGATGACACTGCCCTCCGGACACAAGTTTCGAAATTCAAGCCCTGACGGTCTGAGGTCGAGCACGCTACCTCTCAGTCACGGAGGCTCACACCAATATTGAATCTGTAAAAGTGAGCGGGGAAGAAATATTTTGAAACTTGAAGCCCAGAGTGGGGTTCGAAACCGCGATCTCTGACTTTCCAAGCAGGCAGCTTTAACAACTGCACCAGGGCCCCCGCCCTATCGAATCAACAATGATTATTATCGGAAAGTTATGTTTAATATTTTATACTACGGATATTTGAATTCTGAGTAACGTGTATAATTATAATGTGACACAAACATATGTCGGTAATACTGCATTAAAACGATAACAGAATGATTATCTTCTATATGATATCAATTACCGGCTCTATAAAAGAGCGAATGATATATTTCTCAAACTCAGTAAACGATATACCTTGGCCCACTGTTGGTATAATGATGTACCGCTGTCTGCGACACGGGTCCAACGTTAAACTAACATTGTGTTGATTCTGATGTTATATGGAAAGCGCTTTCAACAAGAGTATTCAATTGTGTATGTCGTGTACACAAATTGTATGCATTTTGTATGTGGGTAACCATCATTAGTGTGCATGAACGTCGGATCAAACTGTAAAACCAGCCGGTTTAAACGGCATTCCGAAGTTTTGTTAAACTGGCGCAAAACTGCTTTTGTGAATATGGTTTATAAATTATTTAAACGTCTGCTTAGTTACACTCGTGTTCATGCTAAGCTCGGGTTTAGTAAAGCCTCTTTTGTGAATACGGCCGTTGCAGTTTTGCCACATTTGGGGGTATAAGGTAAATACAGAAACACATGTATGCCACAAATCATGTGTTTCTGTAAATTGCTTGAAAATGTCCGATTTCAAAGACAAAATAATTATGTTGGTAATAGGGGTCAGCAGTACATCAGCACATGATTTTGATAAACGTCATGTTTTCTCTACAATGACAGAGTTGATCGCCTGATGACATGAGACAGTCTCCGTTGTATAAATACGGCTCTCGGAATTTTAATTCTCGCGATTGGAATTCGAACACCAGATATCTCTCACGACCAGGGATATCCCTAACCATTTCATTTCGTGGAGGTGGGGCTAGTGCTAGAGATCTTTCCCAATACTGGCCAAACGTCTTCTGTAATTCCTGCTCAGGTAATCCTACACCACAAATCCCACCTAGGATGATCAGATGGTGGGCTGAGCAATCAATGGCTCAACGCTGGGACGTAGGTCCACATTTGAGCCATCGATGGCCAATCATATCGTCTTACTGCTTAACCCTTTCAGTGCGGGGATCGACTTTAGACGTCATAATCTGACGTCTGCAGACGTCAGATTCTGACGTCTAAAGTCGATCCCCGCAAACAAAAAAAAACATTTATAATAACCGTACACCCATAACATGAATATACAAAATTCAGAAAGAGCTAACTAAGACATTTTTGATGATTTCAAATTAAAAAACACCATTTGGTTTCTAGGTTCATACAAAATATTTCAGCGCCCTAAGGGTTAAGCGCCTGAAACTCTGATCCTTAGCCATCTGGCCTGGTCATAAACACACTGCAATAACACATATCTCCGGAAGCCAAAACAACATCAATCCTCAAAGTGCCACATCACCTCTGTCAGCAGATTAACGAGATCCTGGTAACTATATCAGCACTATTAACCCTCTCCTGCTAGATCCGTTTATAAAACACAGATTCAAAAAAATGCCGCTATTATTGATTGGGAACAATTTATGAAAAATGCTCAGTTTATCAAATCTTTACATTTCAATTTTTTTTTTTTTATCAATACAAAAATGTTTTGTCATTTCTAATTGGAAATTGTCTCAATAATTCCAGCTTCAGATGAATGAGAAAATAATACAGCAGTACAAAGATTAACACTTTATGTCCCATGGGGTTCACGATCAAAACAGACATCATGAATGTAAAAGAGGTGTTATTTTGCTTTGTTTTCTAATAATTATGGTGTAAACTGTTGCCGTAGGTATTGTCGTTGGCCCAACATTGAGACATCATTGGGTCGGTGTATCGCGTTTACAGAGACAGAGACCGCTGCTCAAATCGGATGGTGAAGATATTACAGAGCCATCTGGCGAACTAACAACGTAAATGATCCGCGAATTGACTTATAAATATCCCCAGGCAAAAATAGTTATTCGGATTATTGCAACAGCTTTCTGGCATCACTATTTCCTCGATCGCGGACAAAATGTTTTAAAATGTTTTAAGCTGTGACTGTGATGCATCGACCCTCTTTGCTGTGACTGCTAGCACGCTAGGAAAAAACAAAATGTGTAAAGATCCATGTCTTTCATGGATAGTACCCTACTAAATGTTGTACTTTTTGTGAAATTTGATAAAATGTTATTTTGGCGATTCATGGAGTTAACCCTTTGAGCCCTCACGATGCATAAAAGTACATGTTTACATCCCCGAAAACAGACTTAATTTTCCTACAACCAAGGGTTTTAGAACAAAAATTTCCATGAAACTGGTTTTCAATACCAATTTTCCTCAATTTTTAAACCCCATCCAATTATCTTCATCCACTACAATTCACGACTTGTAGTGGGTGACGATGAAAATGGTAAATTAAGGCTTGAAAGAGTTAAAACAGGAAATTCACAAAGGTTTCCACGACTAGGTCGATACTGATCTGTACAGCCAAAAAAGGCTGTAACTGCTTACTTTTTAAGTAAACTACCAAAAGACAATAACCGCTTATATTAAGTAAACAGTTATCAATTTTGGGCTTTACAATGCAGTATATTTCTGGGCCGCTGAGGCTCATCTATAGTAGCAAACCGATCTGACATACATGCAGCAGGTGTGTCATGAAAATATGATAATTAATGGGCCTCATTTATTATGGACGGCGTTGATTGGCTGATCTCGTCATGTGACAGGCTGAGCGACTCTTCGATTGGTCGGGGGTAGAATACCAGACTTAGTCCTTATTTTTCTGAAAACTCACACCATATGCATTATAACCGTGCTAATAGTGTATATAAAATTATGTTGTAGTGTGTTTAAAATGAAAATAATGTATGATGTTTATTATTATCATCCCCATCGCAACCGAAGTGGTGCACTTAACCTTTTCAGCGCGGGGGCCGTCATTAGACGTCAGAATCTGACGTCTGTAGACGTCAGATTCTGACGGCTAAAGTTTGCCCCCCCCCCCCCCACTGAAAAAAATGAAAGCAAATTATAACGGCCGTAGACCCATAACATAGGTATTCAAATGAAGCAGAAAGGGCTAACTATGGCATAAATTATGATTTCAAATGTAAAAGAAAAGTTTGGTCTCCATGGTTTATAGACAAATTTTTCAGCGCTTTATGAGTTAATTATACAACACGTTGATTTCAAGAAAATGATATGCACTCGAATTACACAAAAAATATATTATTATTTATCTTATTATATCTAAAAAATAATTGCATAATTTACTACAAACTATGCGAAGCCATCGTCCGATTAGTTGAAAGTAATATTATAAATAACGGTGACTATTTATGACCAAACAATATCTTCATAAGATTAATGAGACTGCAGCTACATCGAGAAGGGTGAAGAGCCAGCACGGCTTTTATGTTTTTGTCGAGGTTGGACTCATCTATAAGATTTATTCTATTGCCATGATTATTTCGGAAAAAACAGATGATACATCACAACATCACAAAATAAAACAGCACAGCTATGTACCTCTGTTTTTTTCCTAATTAACTTGATATTGCTTTCTCTGCATGTTGTATTATGTTCTATTCCCATCTAGGCGTTATTTTACAGTTATTTGAACTGTACCCCACTCTCTAAATCTTCGCTTGAGATGAACCAGCAAACAGAAGGCAGTCGAGCCCAAAGCGGCTTAACCATTACAGCGCTGAAATATTTTTCTATAAATCATGGAAACCAAAGGGTTTTTAATTTAAAATCATCATACATGTCTTAGTTATCTCTTTCCGCTTCATTTAAATACCTATGTTATGGGTCTACGACCGTCGTAAATATGGTACTCTTTCAGTGCGAGGGTCGACTTTAGACGTCAGAATGACGTCTAAAGTCGGTCCCCGCACTGAAAAGGTCAATAAATAGACCTACACTCGGATTCATCATTTTATTTTTTTAAGTATCCATCACACCTCCGTACTTTTGATTCGTAATGCTTTGACCTCTATCACATTAATTGCGTGATATGTATCTGGCTATACGTTACCAAAGTATGTAGTTTCCACCACCGATCATCACTCGTGGCCTGGTGTGTGTGCAAAACTTCGTTCTTCTAATGTTAGAGGATCTAGAAATAATGCGGTTCTGTATGTTTTATTCGTGCTGAAATACCCAAGATGGCTCTCTGGACCGCCTTTTTGATGTAGTGCCTGACTCATGTAACTTGCAGAACATTCACTTGAACTGAAATATTGCGCAAATATTTCACATAAAACAAACAGTGCGCTTGGTTCTGAAATAGATATATGCAATACTCATGTGGTACTTGTGTAAAACCAAAATTGCAATCCAAACAGCACAGAAATATGGGTAATGCCACGATGTTTTTGTCTCTGTTTTAGATGAGAAAAAATCCAAAATCTGATAAGGAAGGGCAAAAAATAAAACATTTAGGAAAAAATCAGTTTTAACCTATTTGAAAAAAAAGTTAGTGAATGGGACAAAAGAAGCAAGGTAAAAGAACGTAATTGTATAAATATTTTTTTTATTTCATGAAATGAAGTTGGATTTTTTCGGAAATCGGCACCAATCCGATGCACGCGCTGGGCAGAAAACATGTTTTTCTTTGGTAATCCGCGGCCTTTATCTAATGCGCGCTCTCGTCATACCCAGCAGACACAAGACGTTGAATCAATGTTGGTTTAACGTTGGTCCAACGTCGTAGACGGTGGACCAACGTTAAACCAACATTGATGCAACGTATTGTGCCTGCTGGGTAGTGACCCAACTTCTTTTAAAGTAAATAGCTAGTTTGCTCTGCGAAGCCAAAAGACAGCATCTGCTTACTTGTAAAGTAAGCAGATACTGCCATTTGGCTTTGCACGCTAAAAGAGGGTTTCAGTATTACAAAGTTAGCGTGAATGATCAAAATAGAAAGAAAGAACGAATAAATTTATGGATGTGCAATCAATCAATCAATCAATCAATCAATCAATCAATCAATCAATCAATCAATCAATCAATCAATTAATCAATCAATCAATCAATCAATCAATCAATCAATCAATCAAACAATCAATCAATCAATCAATCAATCGATTGATCGATCGATCGATCGATGAGCGATCGATCAATCGAAAAAATAAATAATTAAATAATGAATCAATGAATGAACATGATAAGTGAATGATTTGATAAATAAATAAATGAATGAATGAATAAATGAATGAATGAATGAATAAATGAATGAATGAATGAATGAATGAATGAATGAATGAATGAATGAATAAATGAATTATTGAATGAATGAATGAATGAATGAATGAATGAATGAATGAATGAATGAATGAATGAATGAATGAATGAATGAATGAATGAGTACCATCACGCACGACCAATAAAATGTGGCATTATTCGCAGTAAATATAGTAGGTCTTCATAAACCGGAGTGAACTTTGTGTGGAATTGGGCAGTACGACCAAAACAATAATGTAAGTAGCGCAATGTATGCAGGTTAATAGTAAAATAAGTAACCCAGTTACATTCCACACACGCATAATCTAAAAATATTTTCTGGCTGTATCTCCACTAAATATACATCGCAGACACAATTGATCACTTGCTTGCGTGCATTTGATATAAAACCGCGTCTCACAAAAGTGAACGAGCAGGACAGGCGTCTGCAATGCGGAAAACTGAAAGGCAATGTAGGATAACAAAATAATACCTATTTCTGGGAAATATGGCGGTTGTCCATATTCTGTTTTAAAGCTGGGCCAGCGTCTCCGACGACATCCCAACATTAAAACAGCACGTGTGTTTCTTGTTTTCCGCGTCGTGTATGGGCAGAGTCATATACGACGCATTGCAGACATCAGTGAACAAAAGTAGCATATTATAATGCGAGGTTCATGTGATGCTCAATGGCCGCGATGGTCATTCTCCATTAATCCCCGAAGCGCTGCATTTAAAAAATAAATTTTCACCCACTTTAAGTTGTGTCTCGCTAACGCGACCCACAACTTAAAGTGGGTGAAAATTGCTCGTATTTGTTTAATCTCAGAGCAAACATTTGCATCTAAGTGTTTAAACTCTCATTTAATTCTCAATAACTGTGATTTAACCTGATGATAAATCAGACTAGAAAAGATTACAGTCGCGCTTAGCGGATTAAGGGTTAAAACCCGTGAACAGATCAATTAAACCACGTAAATGTCCGGCATGACGAGGCGTTCATACAAACAGTGTAGGTTTAAAAATGTTCGGCCAGCGAGTCTCTGAATAAATATAGAGTTATGCCATGTTTATCCAGATATCTGCACTTTCTGTCTGGCTCTTAATCCAGTCAATTTATGATCAAAAACAGGTTAGCCCACCACATATTGCGATATAACGTTTCTAATGGTCTACGAAGATAATAAGATCGATGTCACAGACCTGGAAAACATGATCTATGCAAACAAAAGTGCAAGATAGTCACCTCAGAATCTTGTTTTCCATACCATCACTTTTGCTGAATAGGGGTGATGAAAAAAATACAGGGTACTTTGAGCTGCCAAAATTGCTTAACAAATTCAAAATTAGACGTCAAAATATCCATTTTAAAATAAAAGTAGAAATGTAACTATCACTTACAGTTTGTGAAAACCAAATTTCAAACATAACTGATGATAGTATTACGCACGGGTTAAATGAGATGAATCGGGCTACGCACGGGTTAAAGCTAATACATAATAATTATTATAAGGACAATGACTGTGCGTGCATATGTATCTTTCGTTCTAAATTAGATCAAATTTTTAGTGGAGATGCTACTAAATTTATTTTATATTAAATGCTGCCATTGCTGCTGCTGCTGCTGCTGCTGCTGCTGCTGTTGCTGCTGTTGCTGCTGCTATTGCTGCTGCTGCTGCTGCTGCTGCTGCTGCTGCTGCTGCTGCTGCTGCTGCTGCTGCTGCTGCTGCTGCTGCTGCTGCTGCTGCTGCTGCTGCTGCTGCCCAGATCACAGGGACATGAGTGAGACCATGATCCTCTCTGGTTCCGACACAATTCGGACCAAAGGCCAAGATAAGCCAGGTGTAAATTGCCATCCCGTCAGGTTCTGGATCGTCCCTTTGTATCGGAATGAGATGAGATCTTGGGATCATACCGCGGCGATCACATGGATTCACAGATATACTGCCCTGCAACTTGAAAAGTAAGCAGCTACTGCCTTTTGACTACGCACGACTGTACTGTACTGTACCCCACTCTCTAAATCTTCGCTCGAGATGAACCAGCAAGCAGAAAGCAGTCGAGCCCAAAACGGCTTAACCCTTACAGCGCTGAAATATTTTTGTATAAATCATGGAAACCAAAGGGTTTTTTAATTTGAAATCATCATACATGTCTTAGTTGGCTCTTTCTGCTTCATTTGAATACCTATGTTATGGGTCTACGACCGTCGTAAATATGGTACTTTTTCAGTGCGGGGATCGACTTTAGACGTCAGAATGACGTCTAAAGTCGACCCCCACACTGAAACGGTTAATACATGCATCTAGCATTGGACTTACACACCCATTCATCGTGTTATTTTTTTAAGTATCCATCACACCTCCGTACTTTTGATTCGTAATACTTTGACCTCTATCACATTAATTGCGTTATATGTATCTGGCTATACGTTACCGAAGTATGTAGTTTCCACCACCGATCATCACTCGTAGCCTGGTGTGTGTGCAAAACTTCGTTCTTCTAATGTTAGAGGATCTAGAAATACTGCGGTTCTTTATGCTATATTCGTGCTGAAATACCCAAGATGGCTCTCTGGACCGCCTTTTTGATGTAGTGCCTGACTCATGTAACTTGCAGAACATTCACTTGAACTGAAATATTGCGCAAATATTTCACATAAAAACGAGCAGTGCGCTTGGTTCTGAAATAGATATATGCAATACTCATGTGGTACTTGTGTAAAACCAAAATTGCAATCCAAACAGCACAGAAATATGGGTAATGCCACGATGTTTTTGTCTCTGTTTTAGATGAGAAAAAATCCAAAATCTGATAAGGAAGGGCAAAAATAAAACATTGAAGAAAAAAAAACATTCAACGTATTTTAGGAAAAGTCAATAAGTGCGACAAAAAATACATTGGACAAATTTCCGGAAACGTTATTGAGGGCGACGAGCAGTTTTAACCTATTTGAAAAAAAAGTTAGTGAAGGGGACAAAAAAGCAACATAATTGTATAAATATTTTTTTTATTTCTTGAAATGAAGTTGGGTTTTTTCGGAAATCGGCAACAATCCAATACACGCGCTGGGCAGAAAACATACTTTTCTTTGGTAATTCGCGGCCTTAATTTAATGCGCGCTCTCGTCATACCCAGCAGACACAAGACGTTGAATCAATGTTGGTTTAACGTTGGTCCAACGTCGTAGACGGTGGACCAATGTTAAACCAACATTGATGCAACGTCTTGTGCCTGCTGGGTAGTGACCCAACATCTTTTAAAGTAAATAGCTAGTTTGCTCTGCGAAGCCAAAAGACAGCATCTGCTTACTCGTAAAGTAAGCAGATACTGCCATTTGGCTTTGCACGCTGAAAGAGGGTTTCAGTATTACAAAGTTAGCGTGAATGATCAAATTAGAAAGAAAGAACGAATAAATTAATGAATCGGTAATCAATCAATCAATCAAACAATCAATCAATCAATCAATCAATCAATCAATCAATCAATTAATCAATCAATCAATTAATCAACCAATCAATCAATCAATCAAACAAACAATCAACCAATCAATCAATCAATCAATCAATCAATCAATCAATCGAAAAAAAATCGAAAAAATAAATAATTTAATAATGAATCAATGAATGAACATGATAAGTGAATGAATTGATAATTAAATAAATAAATGAATGAATGAATGAAAAAATGAATGAATGAATGAATGAATGAATGAATGAATGAATGAATGAATGAATGAATGAATGAATGAATGAATGAATGAATGAATGAATGAATGAATGAGTACTTTTACGCACTTTTACGCAGGACCAATAAAATGTGGCATTATTCGCAGTAAATATAGTAGGTCTTCATAAACCGGAGCGAACTTTGTGTGGAATTGGGCAGTACGACCAAAACAATAAAGTAAGTAGCGCAATGTATGCAGGTTAATAGTAAAATAAGTAACCCAGTTACATTCCACACACGCATAATCTGAAAAATATTTTCTGGCTGTATCTCCACTAAATATACATCGCAGACACAATTGATCACTTGCTGCGTGCATTTGATATAAAACCGCGTCTCACAAAAGTGAACGAGCAGGACAGGCGTCTGCAATGCGGAAAACTGAAAGGCAATGTACGATAACAAAATATTGCCTATTTCTGGGAAATATGGCGGTTGTCCATATGCTGTTTTAAAGCTGGGCCAGCGTCTCCGACGACATCCCAACATTAATACAGCATGTACGTTTCTTGTTTTCCGCGTCGTGTATAGGCAGAGTCATATACGACGCATTGCAGACATCAGTGAGCAAAAGTGGCATATTATAATGCGAGGTTCATGTGATGCTCTATGGCCGTGATGGTCATTCCCCATAAACCCTTGAAGCCCTGAATTTAAAAAAATAAATTTTCACCAACTTTAAATTGTGTCTCGCTACCGCGACCCACAACTTAAAGTGGGTGAAAATTGCTCGTATTTGTTTAATCTCAGAGCAAACATTTGCATCTAAGTGTTTAAACTCTGATTTAATTTTCAATAACTGTGAATTAACCTGAAGACAAATCAGACTAAATAGGACTACAGTCGCGCTCAGCGGTCAAAGGGTTAAAACCCGTGAACAGATCAACCCAGTAAACACAAAACATTTCTATAACATTTATACAACGTCGGTCCAACGTCTTCGACGTTGGTCCAACATTGTTCAAATGAAATACAAATGTTTTTTGTGTTTACTGGGAAACCACGTAAATGTCCAGCATGACGAGGCGTTCATACAATGTAGGTTTATAAATGTTGGGCCAACGTCGCCGATAGTGAATCAACATAGTAACAGCATAGGGTTACCTTTCTCGTGCGTGACTGGATCTGCGAGTCTCTGAATAAATGTGGAGTTATGCCATATGTATCCGGCTTTCTGCACTTAACCCTTTAACCGCCGGTGTCGCATGAATTCGGGTTTTCATTTTTTATTAGCACATTAAGTACCACCATTTAAACATGTTAGGGATAAAATGTGACATCAATCAGCAATATTTGAAAACAGATGACCTCCATTTTGTCAAATCTGAATAATTTTCACTCACTTGAAGTTGTGGATCGCGTCAGCGAGACACAACTTCAAGTGAGTGAAAATTCAGATTGAATAATTTGGCGATTAAAGGGTTAATGTCTGGCTTTTAGTCCAGTCGATTTATGACCAAAAACAGGTTAACCCACCACATATTGCGACATAACGTTTCTAATGGTCCACGAAGATAATAAGATCGATGTCATAGACCTGGAAAACATGATCTATGCAAACAAAAGTGCAAGATGGTCACCTCAGAATCTTGTTTTCCATACCATCACTTTTGCTGAATAGGGGTGATGAAAAAAATACAGGGTACTTTGAGCTGCCAAAATTGCTTAACAAATTCAAAATTAGACGTCAAAATATCCATTTTAAAATAAAAGTAAAAATGTAACTATCACTTACAGTTGGTGAAAACCAAATTTCAAACATAACTGATGATAGTATTACGCACGGGTTAAATGAAATGAATCGGGCTACGCACGGGTTAAAGCTAGTACATAATAATTATTATAAGGACAATGACTGTGCAAGCATATGTATCTTTCGTTTCAAATTAGATCAAATATTTAGTGGAGATGCTACTAAATTTATTTTATATTAAATGCTGCCATTGCTGCTGCTGCTGCTGCTGCTGTTGCTGTTGCTGCTGCTGCTGCTGCTGCTGCTGCTGCTGCTGCTGCTGCTGCTGCTGCTGCTGCTGCTGCTGCCCAGATCACAAGGACATGAGTGAGACCATGATCCTCTCTGGTTCCCACACAATTCGGACCAAAGGCCAAGATAAGCCAGGTGTAGATTGCCATCCCGTCAGGTTCTGGTCGTCCCTTTGTATCGGAATGAGATGTGATTTTGGGATCATACCGCGGCGATCACATGGATTCACAGATATACTGCCCTGCAAGGTGAAAAGGCAGTAACTGCTTACTTGAAAAGTAAGCAGTTACTGCCTTTTGACTTTGCACTGCAGTACACACATTTGCAGTTGATGCAGATTCCTCCCCTTTTGTCGCGGGTGTTGGTGTCCCCTGGTTCGGCTTATTGTATTTACACGCGTGCTCAACTCTGTTATTGTCTCCTAATACACCGGATTAAAAATGCGCCATCAAGGAGGTTGATTATAATTATATTGAAGCACATCTGAGACTAGGCATGTCTAAATAAGTTGATGTTCTAACCCTTTAAGCGCTACATTGAAGTCTAAATTTTCACTCACTTGAAGCTGTGTCTCGCTCGACTTGTTGAAATGTAATAATAGTAAAACTTCCTTTTTTTAAGTACTGATGTTTGCAATTTTTTCACTAATATTGTGGAAACTATTATGATTCATTACCAGTGTTCTGTTTGGCTTAACTTATTGAACACATTTAAAAGAAGATACTGATTACCACGCAGCCTAACCAGCTTCATCCATTTAAGTACATAAAATGTCAAAAAATATATACACAATATTTATATTTTTGTTTGGTGTAACAGGTTTAGCCCATTTAATCCCTCAACCGCCGGTGTCGATTATAGTCGTTTTTTCTATTGTTATCACTTTCAATGGTCAGATTTTCAACATGTTAAATACAAAACGTGACATCGATTTCAAAATCGTTCACCTCCACTCTGTCAAATCTGAATAATTTTCACCCACTTGAAGTTGTGACTCGCGTCAGCGAGACACAACTTCAAGTTGGTGAAAATTCCAATTGAATAATTAGGCGGTTAAGGGGTTAAAAGAAGATTTTTCCAAATGCCCCAAGCAATAGTTCAATTCCTTTCTTTCATAATACGACATCACTTTATTTTTCTGTTGGTTCAATGTTGTGCAGCGTAGTAGACAGTGGACCTACATTGAACCAACAATGGGTCAGTGTCTCGTGTTAGCTTGGACAGTCATCAATGGTATGTCATACGTCAGAACATAATCAATATTTATAGGCTACACGATTCAGTCGGTGGAAATCATGTGCTATTTCATCTATCTCCATCTAGAGGTGCAGTATGTACAGTTGTCTGCTTGGAAAGTCGGAGATCGTGGGCTCAAACCCCGCGCTGGCATTCAAGTTTTAAAGAAACAAAATGCTTCTAACCCGCTCACTCGTAAAGATTCAGTATTGTGGGGAGCCTCCGTGACAGAGACCGATAAGGCTCGAATTTCGAATCCTGTGTCTGGACGGCAGTGTCATCTCATTCATCTCACCATCATCAGGAAGTTTTCATGGCCCAGTTTAGCCTGTATGTGCAAAAGGATGGTCTAAAACGCCATTCATTTATTCACTACTTCTAGAAATTCAACAGCATGTAAACGCATTAAACACAGCAAAATGACGTTAAGTTATTTTGGCCTATACCATCAGTAACCACTTACTTGGAAATAAAAGTATGCAGGTAGTAAGTACTGTTTGTGTCTGCATGACAGCATACATGACAACAAAATTATACATTATAATATATTGTAAGAAACATACAGAGCAAGCAATTTATTAAAATATCACAATATGTCTATTTAAAAAATCGATATTCCCATTGACAGGTCCATTTTTTACTTTCTTTACCATGGATCCATTATGTGCCAGATCAGCGAAGTGCGTTGTGTTTCTCTAGTCCCCCAATTGCGTTGGGATTGCATGACAAAACGCAGAAACATTCTCGGCCCAAAGCGAAACAGAGTCACCCGATTCTTCATAATCATGAGTAGCTATAACAAGAGAGCACAGCTTGCCCAGCTGTGGCGCAATAGTGGGCCGGCGTCTGACGCCGGCCCACTATTGAGCCACAGCTGGCCCTGATCACGTGCGGACGTGTCGTGTAACGACGCCGCTGATAGGTCACCGCGGCGGCAATTACCAGAGATGATGATGCATGC
>OZ024916.1:31212699-31300199 GCA_964017125.1 Flabesymbios commensalis | reverse complement strand
TTTCATTTGAGATTAAAAAAAATATTTTTTTAAATAATCAGATGCCTCCTTTTCGACAAAGCATATTTTTATCGATTTTCACACAATTTATTCCACACAACTGATACCTGCAAGGCAATATTCGATGATTGGTGGAATTAGGTAGCTGATATTTTATCATATCGTCGCTGCCTGCCTGTATGACACTCGACACCGACACTGATGTCTTCGACACGGCGTGTGTCACTTCATTATCTTGTCAGCATCTACTATTTTGGGATAAAACATCAGGCTATCTATATACCCACCAAAGCCTACAGCCCCATTCATTTTTAAAAGAAAATCATGTGCCTCTAACAGTATGTTGTCAGTGTTTATATGACAGAAGCGCTACATATAATCCCAGCAAACACGGGCATTCATCCGATGATGTTTCAATGTTGGACCACCGTCAAAGACGGTGGGCCAACATTGAAACAGCATTGGGTGAATTCCCAGTGTTTGCTTTGATGTACATGATGTAGCTATGGCTTATTGTGGAGCTTCAGATGACCATTTTTATCGACATACAGCATCAATATTGACATTGCTTGTTATGAAGTTTCGGTTGTGATGTTGTAGGATAATCTACGAGAATACGATGCATGCTGCTAGGGGAATAAAATTACTAATCCCATCTACGAACTCATTTAAGCATATTGATCAAATGTTAAATCTGAAAATAACGCTACCCAATGTTGGATTTATGTTGGGCAATGATCAACACAACATTGGTTCAACGCCTCGTGTGTACTGGGATATACTTTATTTCACTTGACATGCATGTAAATAACCGTTTAAACTCTCACGATGCATCAAAACATTAGTTTTACTCTTCGAAGAATGAATTAATTTCCTACACCTATAGGCCTAGGGGGATTTTTGAACAAACATTTTCATGTAACTGTTTAAAAAAAAGATATTTCCCACCCTCCCATTTAATGTCATCTTCATCTACTACAAGTCTATAATTGAGACAGCAATTCGGGTTTTGTAGTGGATAAAGATGAGATCAGATTTAAAAGGGTTAACCCTTTCAGCGCGGGGACCGTCTTTAGACAACAAAATCTGACGTCTGTAGACGTATAAAAACGATCACCGCACCGAAAGAATTAAAATATTTGTAATGGCCGTAGACCCATAAAATAGGTATTCAAATGAAGCGGAAAGAGTTAAGTAAGATATTTATGGTGATTTCAAATTGAAAATAACCCTTTGGTCGCCATGGCTTATACACAAATATCTCAGTGTTGTAAGGGTTAGGCCTAATACCTGCTACAATCACTCATGTACACTTGTTTTGTTCAGCTGTTATTATCCTTTAACAAAGCATTTCTCCATCATTTGATAAAACATGTCAGTCACAAATGCGTCGACGTGTTCTACCCCGGTAAACATAATAAATACTGCACTATTAAGCCGAAAGGCGGTATGTGCTTACTTGTAAAGTGAGCACATACCGCCTTTTGGCTTTGCATGACAGTAAAGTGCCAACACGATCACTCAAATCTTCCATTTATTTTGCACACTATTCCTTTGTATCCCTGTTTAATCACAGACACGGCAAAGTTAATTCATTGCTGGTGGTTCAGATTATCAGACATTGTATGCTTACAAAATGTGATTAATTGTGTCGATCCATCAAGTCTCTATACACATGGGTGCATGTAGATTATAATGGCTAATCACTGCTAAAGGGTCTGTCTAACCGAACTCCGCATCGCGACGAATTGGGCGCACGATCTGAATGAAAAAATGCCTGAGCCATACCGAGCCATGCGCATAATTTTACATTTTCTCTACGAATCACCCATTCGTGGCTGTTCGGGGCAGGAGATACGTACTTGCCGACTGATATCCGAACCGCTGCCGTACCTTATTACGAAAGTACGCCCGCATCAGTACATATCCATGCCGTATGGGCCAAACCTTAAGAATTAATTTGCCATACCTTACGCATGCCTTTATCATGTTTACGTACCAGCCGTAGGCCTACACATTTGCCCGAATGAAATATATAATATTCATGGCGATACGCACGCTACGATCAAAGTAAACGTACAATCCGAACACGAACCGTATCAGTCGAATGGCGATACGTTTCATACGAATCCATTTATGATTACGTATCATACGAACTACATTACGTACTCTCTAGAACCGTCCATACAAAACGTACGGTTAGGGAGCCTGAAGAATCGGTATTTGGGTATAAAAGTCGCCGAATCAGCCTTTCTTCACCGCATTTTCTGACTACAATGAAAAATGGCATACACGTTGACCAGAGAAACCGAAATGACTGTAGCAGGCATGGGTCTAGTTCTATGTGCAGCAGCAGCCCTTGAAATTGAAGAAGGAGAGATTGAAAGTAAAAAGAAGAGAAGAAAAGTGAAAGATTGATTAAAGAGAACAGTGCAACTTGGCCACAACAGAATTTTGCTACACGAACTGGTAGAAGAATATACTGCCAGCTTCAAGAATTACCTCAGAATGAACCCAGAAACATTTTATAGATATTCTGGATAGAATCACTTCAAGCTATAAGAAGCTGACAACTAGCTATAAAGTACCCACTCGGAAATCACAAATTCCTGCAAAAAACAAATGTGTTTTATAGTTGGATTTTGACGATAGAAGACTGTTGCTGGCGGAATGGCGGGAACTGGCATCGTCAGATTTATTTTCATCGGAAACTGCAGGAGTAGGATGCTTGAGCTTAGAATGTTGCTTCTTTGTCTATAGACGTCAGATTATGACATCTGAAGACAGTCCCCGCGGCTGAAAAAGCTAACTAAACTTTTATTCCATTTTATTAGCCGATTAAATCACTGTTATTGGGAACGAGATGAGCGGGCCTTTTTTCTAGTATTATGACGTCATACATTTTGGCCCAGTACTGGGGGAACATTACTGCCAGTAGAGAAATAAAAGGTTTAACAGCACTGTTTGCAAATGATTGTCCTAAAATTAAATAAATATGACTTATTTTCACCCACTTGACGTTGAGGGTCGCGGTAGGGACGCACAACTTCAAGTGGGTGAAAATTGTAATGTTAAATGTAGCGCTTTAAGTATTAAAATTCATATTTTCATCAAACCTGTGATAAAAACTATTTTAGAGTGTGTTTTGTTCCACCTGGCAGACAATGTGGGCTACATATACCTCATCAGAATTACCATGGACATCGCCTACACATCTCACTGAGATGGATGGTAGACAGCCAGCGTGGAATATATTTTATCTGAAACTTTATCCAGAACTTCGACAGACGAGGGGCAGATGTACACTGTCTGTGGTGAGCTGTGGCGCTCTCATTCCTGTGTGTGACTAGAAAAGGATGTTCTGTAGAACACGCGAGTCCCTGGCAGCAGTGAATAAAATGGTCGGCCAAACCGAAGTGCAATGGAAAGGCCTCACTCTGGAGGAGCTGTCTATGTCATCACGGTGTCCCCTGTACCAGGTAAGTATACTTGATTACGGTGGCGAGTGTGTGCAAACAAAATATGGTTCATCACGACCACACTGTCCTATGAAGGGCCGCGGTAGCGGAACACAACGTCATGTGGTTGGAAATTTAGGTTCGATAACTCAATGGGTAAAGGGTAAATAATAATATGCTTTGGCCACCGAATTATATTATAGACCCGTGATGTCAACCCTTTGCCCTGCAAACAACGTATATAAAAATAAGTCATCTCAGATATTTTGATTAGAATTATTGTCATACAAAATTTAATTACCCGTTGAAATCACTACATTTCAAACTTTTATTTTAACCCTTACAGCGCGGGGATCGACTTTGCGTCAGAATCTGACGTCTAAATGCGATCACCGCACTATTAGAGTAAAAATATTTAAAATAGCCGTAGTCCCATAACATAGGTCTTCAAATGAATCAGAAAGAGCTGACTAAGACATATAGGATGATTTCAAATAAAAGAAACTTTTTGGTCTCCATTGT
Source organism: Flabesymbios commensalis (assembly GCA_964017125.1). Taxonomy (NCBI): domain Eukaryota; kingdom Metazoa; phylum Annelida; class Polychaeta; order Terebellida; family Flabelligeridae; genus Flabesymbios; species Flabesymbios commensalis. The sequence continues at coordinate 31,296,219 of OZ024916.1, read as the reverse complement.
TGATACGAAAGTATTCCAGCTCTTTACACAATTGGGTAATTCCCATTCACTGAGATGAAAATAGTGGTAGCAATTCAGAGCCTACCTCCTGGCGACATTGTTACAATTATTATTATTCAGGTAAAAAATCTTCTAAAATTAGCAGTAATGGAGTGTTTTCAAAATATATTTCAGTTTGAAACGTGAAGGCCATTTGGACCTCACATCCCTTTTTATCTAATATGACTAAATTTCCGTTTAGCTCCATGCTTAATTACCCTTAATAGGGCGCTGAAATATTTCTACATAAACCAAGATGTAGATGTGTTTTTTTTCAATTAGAAATCATCATAAATGTTTTAGTTCTGGTCAAATGATGAGCTGTAAGATAATGATTACTAGCTGCACGTGTGATACACTACATATGATCACTGAATAAATGTATATGGGCCTAACATAAAAGACAAAATAAAAGTTGTTTTTGAATGTGCAGTTACTTTTGATTATATCACCGGATACTAAATATACACGGACTATTGTCATTGTGTACAGTTAATTACTATGCATGCTATCAGAGATGCTCTTTATTCATTTCTGATAAGAGAGACTTTCATGCCTGTGCTATTGGGGCCGATGAATAATGGGTCAAGTCATAGGAAATGCGTCAGAGGGGAAATAAAATACTGTGAACAACTCTTCATCCGGGAATGTGACCTTTCAAAAATGCCTGAATTCGGGGATTACCCTCTTTTCATCTAAATATAGCAACTAGTCACAAACATTCGCCACTGGGGCATACCAGAGGCTACATGAAGCTCGGCGGACTATCATACAAACGACAAGTTACAACTCGCGGTGCCCTCTCAAATTCTCCTCCCTCATAATGTGCAGTGGAGCAAACACGAAACGTCAACCCAATGTTGTTCCAATGTTGGGCCACGCTGGCCCGACATTGAAACAACGTTGGGTTGACTTTTTCCGACACAGGTCGGACTAGACAGGAGGCACATAGCAGGTCGCCCCTGTGGATGTGGCAGGTAAATTCCGCTAAATAAATCAACAATGGGAATAATGAATGGAGGAGAAAATTTGCTGAGACTGGAGTTCAAACGGTATTTATGTTGATATGGAAATATATAGGACACTTTAACCCTTAAAGCGCTGGAATACTTTTATGTAAACCGTAGAGTTCCAAGGTTTTTTTTTTAAATTTGAAATCATCATAAATATCTTAGTTAGCTCTTTCCGCTTCATTTGAATACCTATAGGGCCTATATTATGGGTCTACGGCCATTATATATAGGCCTACATGAATATTTTGCCTATACAGTGCGACTTTGTGCTTTATAATCTGACGTCTACGGACGTCAAATTCTGACGTATAAAGTCGACCCCGGTGCTGTAAGGGTTAAAGGGACATGCCCAGGTCTAAAATCATTAAAAGATCGGTGATTTTATTTTAGCGTAATAATATGACCATATGATGTAAACTTGTCCATAGACTAGAACTGCAAAAGTTTTTTAATTTTTGTGCTGCGCGCTCACCAGTTAGGCTAGAAATTCCCGTATTTCTAATTTTTGATATGGCTGTCAATAATTAGAAATCATGAATTTCGTAGAGACCAAATTCCCGTATTTCTTATTTTTGACATGGTTGTCAATAATTAGAAATCAGGAATTTCGTCTCTATATCTAGCCTAGCTGGTGAATGACTAGAACAGAAATGAAATGTTCTGTCGCGCCCACAGGTCTGTCCACAGCTTTGATAAAGTATCGCATTGTTAAATAATGCCTTTCCATTTAGATCGATTAAGTCATTTTTTTTAATATTACCACATGTAAAAGTTACATATTAAAGCAGTATAAGCTAATATCATTTATTTATATTAAAGGGACTCAATCAGGCTAAAATCTTCAAAAAATCGGTGATTTTATTTTGGCTTCTTAATATGACTATATGATGTAAACATGTCCATAGACTAGAACTGCAAAAGTTTTTAATTTTTGTGCCGCGCATTCACCAGTTAGTCTAGATATAGAGCCGAAATTCCCGATTTCTTATTTTGGACACGCATGTCCAAAATAAGAAATACGCGAATTTCGTCTCTGTATCTAGCCTAACTGGTGAATGCGCGGCACAAAAATTAAAAACTTTTGCAGTTCTAGTTTATGAACATGTTTACATCATATGGTCATATTAAGAAGCCAAAATAAAATCACCGATTTTTTGAAGATTTTAGCCTGATTGAGCCGGACCTGTGATGTTTTATGCTAATAGTTTGTTCACACTATATATAAATAAAGTGTTCTATTATCTTTATTAGGCAACACAATAACGTTTTAAGAGCTGCTAATTATTGGTAATGATTGACACTTATATTCTAGCTTGCATGTTAAAAAAATGATTTTAGCAGTGTGGGGACCTTTAATCTTATCTTTAATATGTATAAATATACTATTTTTTCTCGCATCCTGTCTGTGATTGGCCTACGTGAGACCAAGTCTGGATAATTCCACACTCTACAGCTCTTGTCCACTCGCCAGTCTAAGACCTATCACCTCTGTATACATTTATATAATGTACATACAAACAATTAGCTTGTAGTGACCATTCCTCAGTCAGCTGTAAAAAAATGATGTAACCCAATCTGGCAAAATGAGTCGGAAGTCACACTTTGAAAAATGTGGGGACCTTTAACACCCCACTTCAAACGTTAATGTATACACGTATTTACTGTAGTTTCAGGAACTTTGTAATGCCTTTGGTCTAAGAAATTGTTACAATCCCTAAAATTTTATTCATACACATTACATGTACTAGGTTTTCACTGTATTGCATCTAATTGTATAGATACATGTATAACAACATTATAAAACAAGAATCCTGCGGAGAGGATATCTTGTAGGATCCTGACATCGCTCAGTCAATGTGGCGCATATCCCCAGACTCCTGGACGCGGGCGGACGGGGATGACCGCCTCGTTTTCATACCGTGGTGACGTGCGCACACAGAGCAGTGTGGTGCGGCCTCGGTATTATTCCCGCACTTCAAGCGTAATACTCAGCGACTGCGGACGTGCCGCAGCTCGCTCTCGCTAAGTCCATAGAGACGTGCCGTGCGCAGATGGTTGTGCTTTGCTGTTATCGCATGTTAATCAAATAAACATGACAAGAGAGAAGAGAGTTTCCTAGTTTGTTTGATACCGTCGACCAGACGGACGAGGAGGATATTTGAGTTTGGATGGCGAGATTGGGCGGAGTCCTTCATCGGCCATTGTGACCCCATAACGGAACTCCCGGCGTAGGCTTATCACGACATTTTGGTAACTACGACGTCCCATCACGCCATATTGGTGACCCCTGACGACTAATCGTTTACGCAACAGTGTTTTCACCTAGACGCCAGTTGAAAACCGCTGTTTTCAAGGATAGTTTCATTAATTTTAGGGGATTTTTTGAAAAAAATCAATAGCATTTTTTTCACAAGGTACGTGAAAGCTGTAGGTCAAAATATATATATGCCAGTTTAAATTAGCCAGAAAGAGTTATCAGACGAGAAGCACGTTTCTTTACGTCGAAAACGGCGTAAATTTCTAAACTTTTGGTCGAAATCCCACGTGTTTGGCGCCTTTTCAAGATGGCGGCCTTGCCGGTTTCTCTAGAAGAATCCAGAAAATTATTCTTATAGACATGGTCTATCATTTTTTATCGTAAGAGTTTGTTTAATGCCTTCATCCTACTAATGCCACTGTAGGCGAGTAGGAAGTGGGTATTTTCTGTAACTCATTTTTATCGTTGATTACCATAATTGGGTAACTCGATCTTAAAGTCCACAGACGAAATCTCGTCATTTTTTCACGATTTTTCTACAAATCGACAGAAATTTTTACTATCGCTTCGACTCGGATAACCTTTAATAGGTTTAGGGCCAAAATAAATTGTTTCCCTAAATGAATGTCAATAAACGGTCTTATTAGGTCTGTTTAAAAATATTCCCAGGACCGTAGGTCAATATTTTGTACTATTATCATATGTTATTTCAGAGAATGCTGAATATTGTATTTGTATTTGGTAGGTGTGCGCCATCTTGGTCGCTGGTTTCCCTAACTTAGCTCAAAGCCCGCCGTGGGCACCCACGTGTTCCCCCCTAACCGGCATGCATCGGGACAGTGAACCTGTGTCGCCGCATGACATTAGCATAAAGTAAGCCGCCATTTTGATTTGGCGGAGATTATTAGTCACGTGTTCCAAATTTTACACGGACAGATTGTAATAAAAAAAATTGTTTTAAATTGTTTGTAAATTTTCTTTTTCAACACGATTGAGGGGGAAAATGTGTAAATAAGTCGTTTCGAAAACGAAATTCTGCCACTAATTGTGCGAGACTTTTTGTTCACTTTGAAACGCCTTTTGGTGTTTGTAATCGTGCTAGGCTATTCAGCGCCTTATTTGGGCACGCAGTAGCTGATGAATATGCTAATGTGAGGCGAGACGGGGATGCTGACCGTATACTATGTACGCACTGCTCAAAGCTTACCGTCACAGACTATAAGCCACATGCTGCCTGCTGCACAGGCTGTGAGCACCGACAATACACCACACCCACACCCACCTCAGACGACATAAAACAACCGCACCGAACACAGTCGGTTTATACGTCAACCAATAAATCGATGCGAGCGATTGATTCGGACGTTCATGAGAATGATTCGGTGATGAACATACCATTATAAAAAAAAAAAAACGTGGAATGTTCATCACAGATATCATTTTTCGGCGAAATGATATACTTTATCATTTATCAGCATAGACTACTGTCAGTCACGTTTTAGATATTATTCTTAAATCATAAATGTCACTGTTTTCCTTCGCAGTCACATTTAGTCTATCAGTTTGAGAACGAAATTTTCTCACGATAGTTAAATTCTGAAGATTAAATATTTTATAAATACAGAAATATTCGATTTGACAGTTGCGCTATTGCGAAACATTGCAAATATTTGAATGTGTTTTTTGACTTGTGTGAAAAAAAAAAAATTCACCCAGGTCGATTTACAAAATACTATTATCATAGCTTAGCATAGCTTATCACAGTTATATCTGGCATATTGTTTTTATGGACCACTGCGACCTACGGTTTTCACGGTACCATTTTGCATGTGTGTGACTCAGTGAAAACGTTTTATGTCTCATATAGACCTCCAGTTTTCACTTTAATCAATACATAACTTTTGTGAATTTGTGAACAGCACTTAGGTGAAACTTCAACGACGCATATTTCTGCAACTAATCTGCAACCCCCGTTTCTCGCACCATGCGACATAGCATGAACATTTTCTACAGTCTACACTTCTAGCTTCAACATATTACAGACATTTTTCATCTGATTTTTACGGCATTGCACAACCTGTCCGCGCACGGCGCGTCAAAAATAGTTGGCATGTGTTAATACGACATGCCATTTTAAACACATTTGGGATAGGCACAGAGCCAATAGGCCAGCTATCCCAGATGCTTCATTAATTAAATAATTTTACAAACACTACTTCATCATGTCAAAGCAGTACGACAGCGAAGGATTCATGTCAACGATTCATGTCAACGAAGGATTCATGTCAAAGATAGCTATCATCCCGACAGTAAAGACAATGAGGTTCGATTCCGAGCAGCTGACGAGGAATATCAACGCCTCAAAGCCGATTTCGCTCGGATTGCTCGGGATAGACGTCTGAATTCCCACTCGAGGAGTGACTCATCAAGGAGTTCTTCACCGCTTGGTAGACAGCCGCAGAAACGCGCTACGAACTTGCCCAAGTTTAGAATCGCAACTTTCTACGCCTCTGATGTGGAGCTCTGGTTTAATCAAATCGAGACGCAATTCGCCCTCCACCAGATCGATGATGACGACGAGAGGTATAGCCTAACCTGCGCTGCACTTTCTGGCGAGATTGCATCAGACGTGAGAGACGTGCTACTGCAGCCTTTCAGGTCAAACAAATATGACAGCCTGAAAGCAATACTAATTGAGAGGCGAGGATTGACAACACCTGAAAGGGTCGATAAAGTTATCTCTGGCGAGAAGATTGGAAGTGATATTCCCTCGCGGTTCCTGAGGCGTCTGCAGAAGACTGCAGGTTTCGGCACCAAAGCTGTTGTTGGAAAGGCTGTAATTCGGCAAGCGTTCATACGACAGATGCCCGCTTCCATCAGAGCCCATTTGGGGACTCAACCCGACAGTGCCTCCCTCGAAAGTTTGGCCGTTTTGGCTGACAGGGCACTGGCTGCAGAACAAGACGTCGAAGAGAGTAAGCCGGGGGTCGCAGAGATCAAAGTCGACGAGACCAGCAAATTAGTTGGTTTGTTAGAAGAGCTATCCAAACGCATCAAGAGATTAGAAACAGTAACAACATCTGAGAGGAAACGAAAAAAAGGACGTGGACGAGCAAATAACTACGCTCACGCGCCTGCATTTGCCCTAATGTACAGGCCTCAGGTTTCATTAGTAACCAACATAGTCAATATAGAGACGTTAAAGATAATGCTCGACCTTTCGCTCCGCCGACGAATTTGCAAACAAATGCTCGACCTTCCGTTCCGCCGCCGAACACATAGAGAAATGACGCCGCTAAGACTTTGAATTCGGCTGATGCACCTGTCTGCTATTTTCACCAGACTTTCGGTGACAAGGCACGCACGTGCAGAAGCCCCTGCGCTTTTTCTTTAAACTGCTAAGCCAGAGCAAGACTCTTGCATCTAGCGGTATAACTGAGACGCGACATGACTCCGCGGACGCTAGTTCTCCACAGTTATCTCACTCTGAGTTATTATATGTCGCAGATAAAGGACACAAATGCAGATATTTAATCGACACGGGCGCAGCTGTCAGTGTTCTGCCGAAATCTTGCGCTAACGGGATTTCGGGCGCTGACAGTCTCCCCCTGGTGGCAGCTAATAACAGCACTATAAAGACCTTACGGCAATTGTAAACGCGTCGTCGATGTCGGCTTAAAGCGCAAATATCCGTGGACGTTTATAGTGGCAGATGTGCAGCAACCCATAATCGGGGCTGATTTTTCAATCCACTACAATTTGCTCGTAGACTTGAGAAGCAGATGTCTTCGAGACATGCGTGCAGGCTTAGCCATTGCCGCTTCATTATCTTCGATTAAACCTATGTCATTGAACAGAGTTGATACAGTTCAAAATGAATATACTAAACTCCTCGGCCAGTTCCCGGAACTGACACGCCCTACGACAAAGGGTGAGCCCGTCAAACACGGCATAACTCACAAGATTGTGACTAAAGGTCATCCGGTTTTTGCTCGACCAAGACGTTTGGCTCCCGATAAGCTGGTCACCGCCAAACGTGAGTTTGACGATATGATTAAATTAGGGGTCATTGAACCCAGCGACAGCGAGTGGTCCTCAGCGCTTCACATGGTGCCAAAGAAAAATGGCGATTGGAGACCATGCGGGGACTACCGTAGTTTGAATGCACAGACCGTACCGGACCGTTATCCGATTCCGCATATTCAAGATTTTACGCAGCGGTTAGACGGATCGAAAAAAATTTCGAAGATAGACTTAGTCAGGGCTTATTAACAAATTCCGGTGGAACCGTCCGACGTACACAAGACTGCTGTTACCACACCTTTTGGCTTGTTTAATTTCACTAGAACCCCATTTGGTCTGAGAAATTCTGGTCAAACGTTTCAGCGATTTATAGACCACGTGACACGCGGACTTGATTTCGTTTTTGTTTATTTGGATGACCTACTGGTAACCAGCCCAGATCATAAAACGCATAAGAAACATCTACGAATTCTTTTTACTCGACTATCGGAGTACGGAATCATCATTGGTCCTGAAAAGTGTCAGTTCGGAACATCTGAATTAAGTTTCTTAGGTCATCACGTTTGCGCCGAAGGCATTTCGCCGTTACCTAGCGCCGTTGACGCGATCGTTAATTTCAATAAACCCGAAAAGCAACGAGCATTGCGTAGGTATCTGGGAATGGTGAATTATTACCACCGTTTCATACCGCATTGCGCCGCGAAGCTGACGCCACTCAATAATCTACTGACTTCTGCCAACGAAGGCCATACCAGATTGTCACCGAAATCAAATTTCGATTTGAAGTGGAATAAAGAAGCAGAGTCAGCATTTTCCGAGTCCAAACAGATACTGGCAAACGCTACGCTTCTGGTGCACCCAGATTCTACGGCCCAGCTTAACATCACGTGTGACGCTAGTGATGTCGCCGTCGGTGGCGTTTTGCAGCAATTTTCAAACGGTATGTGGCAGCCGCTTTCGTTTTTCAGCAAGAAGCTGAACCCAGCAGAGACACGCTATAGCGCGTTCGATCGTGAAATTTTGGCAGTATACGCTACAATCAAACATTTCAGACACAATTTAGAAGGACGAATTTTTTTCGTTAATACTGATCACAAACCGCTAACATTCGTAATGTCATCTGTGACTGAGCGCGAATCCCTACGACAAACACGTCATTAAGCGTTCATCGCTGAATTCACCACCGATATTAGATATGTAAAAGGAGAGACAAATTTCGTCGCTGATGCGCTGTCACGACCATCGGTGTCAGCGATACACGATGGCCCAGTGATAGACTATAAAGCGTAAAGTCTCGATCAAGCTAATGACGCGGAATTCACACGTTTGAGACATTCGACTACATCCACTATGAATTTCAAACTATTGAAATCGTTTGATAATCAATTGATCTGGTGTGATGTGTCCACGGGACACAACCGGCCGTACCTTACCGCGAAATTTCGCCAAAAAGTTTTTTAAAACTTGCACGGTTGAGGCCATCCATCGCATAGAGCCACCAGACCTTTGATTAATACCCGATTTGTATGGCACGGCATGAATATAGATATTGCTAGATGGTGTCGTACCTGTAAGGGTTGCCAGACCGCTAAAGTTTCACGTCATAGCACTCCTGTTTTCGGAAAGTTCACTGAACCTACTGAGCGATTCGATCATGTTTACGTGGACATAGTCGGACCTTTACCTTATGCCGATGGTTTTAGATATCTACTGACTTGCGTCGACCGTTTTACACGTTGGCCCGAAGCTATACCCATGGTAGATATTAGAGCCGAAACGGTCGCCGATGCCTTCTTCAGCGGGTGGATAGCACGTTATGGTACCCCAGCCACTATCACCACTGATAGGGGCGCTCAATTCGAGTCCAAATTGTGGGATAGTTTATGTAACCAATTCGGGATTATTCGGAATCGTACCACGAGTTATCACCCTCAGTCGAATGGCATGGTCGAGCGTTTCCACCGTCAATTGAAAGCCGCCATTATGGCGCACGAGTCACCGAATCCGTGGACTATCACGCTACCTGCCGTACTGTTAGGAGTTCGTTCAGCCGTGAAAGAGAGACTGGGCAGGTCAGCTGCTGAGATGATTTACGGGACAACCCTTAGACCCTTAGACCAGGAGATTTTACTAAACAGTACAACGTCGACGCTAACACTGATTTGGAGAATTATTCAGACAAGCTACGCGTGGCCATGTCGCGTCTCCGTCTATGTCCGCCATGTGACACACAACAACACAACATTTTCCAATTCAAGGAAATAGCTACATGTACTCATGTATTCTTGCGCCAAATCGCAATTGCACCGCCTCTGACCGCCCCTTACGACGGACCATACAAGGTCGTCGCGAGGAGTGGCAGAGTAATGAAAAACCTAGTTAAAGGCAAGGTTGAGACGGTCTCCTTAGATCGCGTCAAACCCGCTCACATGGAGTGCGAGCCTACAACAGGTACGACAACACAGCGTAAACCGCCAAGCAAACCACGGAAGTCGACGGCTACCAGGACATCTAGTAAGAATCCACAGGGTCCACCTAGACCTGGTAGTGCGGACACTCCGACGTCCAACGGGACGAGAGTCAACACAAAAAAGTCGACGGCAGTCAGAAGCAATCAAAAATTGGCCACAGTTCCAAAACAAATAGATGTTAAAGTCAACTTGTCTAACAGAGACAATACTTACGTAGCGCCGCATTCGCGAGCCCCTGCCGCGTCCCGCGCTAACGGGAACGGCGGTGGTTTACGAACGTATTCCCGCATACCTTTACATCTACGGGGTAAAACCCCGGGTGCTGCTGACGCCGTAATCGACTCGACAAAAAGCAAACCTGCGAATATCGCTAATCGCGAAAAAATTTCGACCGACCAAACAGTGCGAAAAACTAGAGTCGGACGCATAATCCAGACTCCTGCTCGATTTGTGCAGATGGTTCACGCCATAGTCGCGCCCAATGACGTCTATGGCGGGCCCAACCGCATACCTCGTAATCACAATGTTGTTAAACTGTAAATGAATATGCCAGGCCTGGCAGAATTGTGTACAGATATATAAATGTAAAGACATTTTCTTTTAGCAAGTTCATTGCTAAAGCATTAATAGCAATTCTGTTAATTAAATGAATTGGTTGATCGCAGCTTGCAGCACATGAATAATATATAAAGGACAGTTGGTGTTAAGAGGATCGGACAATTCACGTATAATGCTGCGCTTTCAACCGCCCACAATGTAACCACACTCGCTATATTTTTTTTTTAAGAAAACTATGCTTAGTATAAGAGGTTACATATTTGACAACCCCGCTACTTGCACGAAGCAGTCTCCTACACGTCAGTTTGGTCCTACGTTGTCACTCAGCCGGGGGTAATGTAGGATCCTGACATCGCTCAGTCAATGTGGCGCTTATCCCCAGATTCCTGGACGCGGGCGGACGGGGATGACCGCCTTGTTTTCATACCGTGGTGACGTGCGCACACAGAGCAGTGTGGTGCGGCCTCGGTAATATTCCCGCACTTTAAGCGTAATACTCAGCGACTGCGGACGTGCCGCAGCTTGCTCTCGCTAAGTCCATAGAGACGTGCCGTGCGCGGATGGTTGTGCTTTGCTGTTATCGCATGTTAATCAAATAAACATGACAAGAGAGAAGAGAGTTTCGTAGTTTGTTTGATACCGTCGACCAGACGGACGAGGAGGATATTTGAGTTTGGATGCCGAGATTGGGCGGAGTCCTTCGTCGGCCGTTGTGACCCCATAACGGAACTCCCGGCGTAGGCTTATCACGACATTTTGGTAACTACGACGTCCCATCACGCCATAATCTCACTAAGAGGGATTAAAAAAGAATGTATTCTTTTTTAGCATACAAACAGTCAATGGCATCACCCAGATATAAAAACGTGGAAAGGTATATTTGAAAAACAGGCTGAATCACTATTCTACTTCATTATTCCAGCAAACATGATACATTGAGCCAATGCAGATGTAATGCTGGAAAAGCGTCGTAGACGGTGGTCCAACATTAAATTGGCGTTAGGTCAATGTCTGTGGTTTGTGGGGTGATCCATGCAGTCCGACTTCGCCAAATCACGTACACATCTTCTTCCTAAAAAAACACCAAACAATAGAATCTCTGTATGTGTGCCCTCAAGCAAGAATACCATAAGCTAACGAGCTTCCTAGAAAGCTGCCTTTTTACATAACAACCCGGATTGCGGCGCCCATTTTGTGTTCACGCCGGAAATGATTTCAGATGGTAGCTGGCGAGAAGCACGCGCCGTATGAATGCAGAACGTTCGCAACCCGACATCTCCAGAATCTACGTTAATTACTTAATTTTGTTGTTTTTTTCAAAATGAACGCGACACGACACTCGGCCTTCGAGAGCAGTCTCTACCTAATCCTAAAGGCTCAGTTTTGTGTGGTTGAAATATATCGTCCCCTTGGATATGAAAGGGTGCATCAGCCACTTAGGGAAGTGTCAGATGCACCCTTTTATATCTAAGGGGACGATATATGCATCTCTCCAACAGGTATGAAAATGGTTGAGAATTGGCAAGATACATGTACGAGCTTCAAAGCATCACTGCCGTTTTTTGTCGTCGACACGTACTCGCGATAATTGTTCAAATATACATAAAATTACACTTATACATTATCATTGCGATTCCACCTGCATCTAAACATCAAGCTAGTGATTACCATATTGATAAGAATTAAATATAATTAATAACAAATACAATTTTATAAATCATATCCTTAATTTGCTTATATTATGTAGAAGTAATAATCATATCGTAATGTAAACATGAATGGTCAACACTTGTAGGCTAACATCCCAATGATAAGATTTAACTGACTGGCTGACTGACTGACTGGCTGACTGGCTGGATGGCTGGCTGGCTGGCTGGCTGGCTGACTGACTGACTGACTGACTGACTGACTGACTGACTGACTGACTGACTGACTGACTGACTGACTGACTGACTGACTGACTGACTGACTGACTGACTGACCGAGCGACCGACCGACCGACCGACCGACCGACCGACCGACCGACCGACCGACCGACCGACCGACCGACCGACCGACCGACCGACCGACCGACCGACCGACCGACCGACCGACCGACCGACCGACCGACCGACCGACCGACCGACCGACCGACCGACCGACCGACCGACCGACCGACCGACCGACCGACCGATTGATTGATTGATTGATTGATTGATTGATTGATTGATTGATTGATTGATTGATTGATTGATTGATTGATTGATTGATTGATTGATTGATTGATTGATTGATTGATTGATCTATTGATCCAGAAGGGAAGAGCTGATTATACCTACTGTCTCAGACTACCATCTGCACCAGTCCAGTCTTAATACACGTAGAGCATATCACATGGCAAAGTGAAGATGCAGACTACCTGTCAACATGCTCAGTTAGAATATTTGACGGAGTGCATCTTATATCCCCGCAAACACGAGACATTGAGTCATTGTTGGTTCAAGGTTGGCCAGCATCATGGACGGCGGCCCAATATTGAACCAACATGTAGTTCAATGTCTCGTGTTTGCTGGGATAGCAGCAGCAGCAGAGTCCTCTGGTGATTATAATGGATTATAATGGAAATATAACATCATAGGTGCAATGTCTTGTGCTTGCTGGTTGTGCTTTTTCAGATTAGGTGACCAACAATAATCAGCATCATCAAGCCGATTTCCAACATCAATCAGCATCATCAAGCCGATTTCAACTTAAAGTGGATGAAAACTACTCTAATTGTCTAATTTGAGATCATACAATTGCAAAATCTTCATGTTTTCATTCCAGCTACAGGGATTTCATCGGCTAATAAAACAAAATAAAAACGACTATAGTCGTGATTGACGATGAGAGGGTTATTATGAAAAAATGTTGGGTTGGAACCATTTTACAACTTACACAATTTCGTTATTCACAGTTAAAATTTTAAACTTGGTGTCTGTACCTGCCACAAAAGAGGATAATAATCCATTGATAGTTTTTTCTAATATATATGTAATAATCATCAGCTTATAACCTGATAACAAAGCAAACATATTGTTGCATATATGATTTATTTAGCAATATGTTATGATTAAGTGCGTAAAAAGCTCTGTTTAAATTCAGAGAACAACACTCGTAAGACCTGATATCTACAAGAATAATCAATGCAATTTCAGCACCATTACTTATAGAAATGATATATAAAAATAGGGCCTGTGGAGATTCTTTCCTCAATTTAAAGATTTCAGCACCAGCCGAAAGACAGTAACTGCATACTTTTCACATAAGCAGTCACTGTCTTTTGCCTTTGGGAGAGCTTCCATATATCTGCCGTGGGCACTTGAATCCTCGTCAACGTGTATCATCACCTGCAGAAAGGCCCCATCACTCCGCCGACCATTATCACCACCAACTCTCCTCATTTAAAGAGAGAATATCGTGAGGCTACCCACATTTGCATGTCATTTTGCATGCATCACCTGCGTGGAAAGGCGAACCTCACAATAGCAGACACTGCAAAACCAAAAGGTGGTATCTACTAACTTTTATATTAAACAAATGTCGCCTCTTGGCTTTGCACGGCGCACCGTTGCAGACGCCGCAAAACTGTTGCAATGGGCAATAAAAGCAGAATGGGACCGCCACCCGCAATCCATCTCCTGTAATGCCCTGCGCGGCCTGGGTCATGCGACCTTCTGTGATAACTGTCCCAGATAGTCTTTGTCGCCGTCGCTAGAGCGCGCTTCGAGTGGTTATATCGCTCTTCTGATCCATGCACGGAATAACGACCCTTCAATTGCCGATCACAGCATTGACCATTAGGCTAACCCTCACAACGCTGATGAAGACCGCAGGGTTTTTTCAATTTGGAATCATCATAAATGTCTTAGTTAGCTCTTTCCGCTTCATTTGAATATCTATGTTATGGGTCTACGGCCATTATACATATTTTATTTATTTCAAGGAGGGGGGGGGGGTCGTTTTTATACGTCAGAATCTGACGTCTACAGACGTCAGACGTCAGCATACCAAGTCTATGCTGCATTGAGCCTTTCTGTCATTCAAGCAAGAAAATTTGAAGAAGAATAAACAATAAATGTGTAGGCATACCCACTAAATTTTGGTCAAATGTTGAGACAGCGTCGCAGCCTATTGCTGGTTCAATGCCGGTCAATCGTCTACGACGCTTGCCCAACACTAATCCATCACTGGGTTTGCTGTATACTTTGCGCAAACACGTGGCATTCACCCAATGCTGTTTCAATGTTGACCCACAGTCTCCGACGCTGGCCCGACATTAAAACAGCTTTGGGTGATTGTACCGAGTTTTCTGACTGCTGCATTGTTATGCGAGTGACGCTTTCCATCCCGGATGTATTGCAGGGCCACTGTCTGCGACACCGGGCCAACATTATTCTAAACAAAACCCTTTAAGCTCTAATCACTATATCTAATCGTGAAAGTATTTTTTCTGAACACTTTTAAAAGACGAAAGGAAAGTCCTTGCTTAACGAAGGGACCTCAAACGTTATATTCGACATGTTCATAAGGACTGGTGTACATAAATGTCAACTGTTTCCCACACACAGCACCCCTCTTTCCCCTAAATAGGACACAAACACAGGCAAAATAAACTTAATAGGCTCCTGGACTACGGCCGGGTCTAATTAATATCATTGTTAACGCAATTCAGAAAATTAGAATAAGATGTATTCAGAAATAGAAGATTACATGAACTGTATTATAATGATTATTGAGCCGTCAGCGACTGGGTATCTTAGGGTATGTTATCCAATTTGACAATTTGAAATGTCGACGGTAGAAAATTATTCCAGGTATTTTTGCGAGAAATACCTAGTGGTGCGTCACTTGATCTTAGCCCTCAAAGCATTGATTATTTAATTTAAATTTTCAGTCACTTGGAGTTGTGTCTAGCTACCGCGATCCACAACTTCAAGTGACTGAAAATTTGTAAAATTTAAGTCCCAATATATAAATCAATGTTTCAAGATTGAAAGCATATTTTGAAATATTATGAAAGCAAATTATTCCACTGGAATTTTCACCCACTTGAAGTTGTGTCTCGCTGACGCGATCCACAACTTAAAGTGAGTGAAAATTATTCAGATTTGACAAAATGGAGGTCAACAAATTTCAAATCTTGCTGATTAATGTCACGTTTTATCTTTAACAGCTGGTATGTAATATGTTAATAAATGTGAAAAAAAATATGGACGACACCGGCGGTTAAAGGGTTAACCCTTTAAGCGCCGATGCGGTCCATTAAGGGTTGGGATTTGTATCCAGGGAGAAGACGTAATTCGCTAAGAAATATCTCAGTCTTTTATTGATATTACCTGCCATAATATATGAGAGGCTGTTATTTTGACGGGCAGTGATTGGCATTTGTTGATCAAACCCGCTGGGTATGATCATGTATCCTTGGTATGTTGCGTTCTTTTGCATATTATACAATCATGTTATATCAACTGCCGCCCGTAGAGTTTGTAATGGTGTACATATCTATTATTCTTATCTTTCACAATATGCATTTGTCAAAGACCGTGTTATATATTATGCAAGAATTCCCAGCAAACACAAGACGTCGATGCAGTGCTGGGGCAAAGTTTGCCCAGCATTGACCCAGAATTGGGTCATTGCTCCTTGTTTGCTGGGATGTCAGGAGTGGTCAACAATTCACAATAATCAGTATACGATTGATACAATAGTATAATACAAGGTTTCATAAATAGAAACCGTGTATTACATTATCATAATACTGTTTCAATTGCGCAATAAAAAATAATGTTCATGAACAAAGGACGACTGGCACCAGTCTCCAATGGAAGAGGCATATGTTCACTGGAATCAATTATGGGCTATAGAAAATTAGATGTTTATAACATAACCCCACAAAAGCCTAAGGCTAAGGGCGGGCTTTGGCGTAGTTGAGATTTTTATAACTCGAAATAACTCCGATGAAATATTTATGATCCATAATATCCCTGTCATATTTTTATTTGTGAGGTTTGGACTGTTGCCATGGAATAAACAATAAGTATGTTTAACAGCAAAACAACTTAAACAACAAAAAATGCTGGAACATCATACTGCCGGGCAAAGCCAAAAGGCAGTATCTGGTTAATTTACAAGTATGACCAAATGATCAACACAGTGAGCATGTTAAACATACATGTAACATAATGCTGTAATAATGATACTTCGGAATTCAAATCGAAAAAACGCACAAAAAACTTGAGTGCTACTTCGGACCTTCACACTGTGGTGACAAAGTTTTCAGACAAGAGTTTTTTTAAGGGTGTAACAAATTGTGCAACAGCTAGACGACAACAATAGTTTAGTAAAAAAAAAACAAATTATTTGTACCATTCACAACAGTGCCATTATTCCAGCTGCAAAGAACTCCTACAACAAATATCACATATTTGTTGCTGAAGTATAAAAACGTATTGTTGCTTATGTGATAAACAATGTATTTAATTTGTTGTTGGTCATAAATATATGTTGCTATAGTGAAGGAAATATTGTTAGTGCAGATAATTTGCTATCGGATTAAATTCAGCCTTGGACCACTACACCAGTCAGTATATTATTCACTACACAAAATTTAAACTATATATTGTACTTTATCACCTCCCCCAGAAAGGTTATGGTCTTGTTGGTTGGTCAGTTTGTCTGTCCGTTGGATTACTAACCTTAACCCTTTAACCGCCGGGGACGTCCATATTCGTTTTTTTTGTTGATCGCGTCAGCGAGACACAACCTCAAGTGGGTGAAAATTCCAATTGAATAACTTGGCGGTTAAGGGGTTAAAAAGTAATGAACGGGTTAGCATGATTTTTTTACCAGAGGTGTACATGTGTCTCGGAATAATGGATTAAATGTTGGGGATGAACCTGGATTACAATCCGGATCCAGGATCTGGATGTACCATCCGGATTGCATGGAACTGCATAAACAATTCACCAGCGGTGTGTCTCTGGCCATGGACCAATCCATTATTTTTTTGGTATGATCCAGATTACCATTCGGATCCAGGATCCAGATTACGATTATTAATTTTTGCGGAGGTTTGCAATCCCTGACTGACTCAATGTCTGTTTGATACATGATCTTGTCGTAAAGTTAATTTACCAGGGGTTGTGATCGATTGCACTTTTATCATCGATGTTTTGACGATTTGTGGTAAGAATTCAGCGATAACATATTTCAGATAATTAAAGGCGCTGTGTCTCATCATCCAAATAAACAAGTTTCCCACCAGGTGGCTCTGAACACAGCGTGACGTCAGACTGACGCGGTGATTTACGCACAGGCGCAGGGCGGGTCTGGTTTGATCGTCAGGAAGCCGTACCTGATCAGAAAAGTTCATCAATGCCACGGGAAATTAATCTCATAAACACGTCACATTTATTATCTCGCCCCACCGGGCACACGACGTTGTTGCGACGTTGAATCAACGTCCTTTGATTCAACGTCGCAACAACCTCGTGCGCCTGACGTGCGAGGTATTTGTTCAGCCACGCGTGCAGGCCGCCAACTCAGCCGTGCCCCCCGATCCCGGACTCCAGTGGCGTTCCTCCGGTCCCTGACTTCGGCAACGTGCCACTCGAGCGATCCACCTTTCCCTTCTGGCGAAGTAATGCAGCATTGTGAATGCGTATCAGTGTGTGGAATGGATCAACTGGTATTAACCCTTTCCACGCTAAGTAGGCACAGTTACAGTGTTTTTAATATATTTTATTAGCTGATCAAATCACTGTATAGTGGGAATGAAAAGCGTGTTTACACATCAAGATTTTCAAATGTTTGGTCTCAAATTAAACAAACATGAGTAATTTTCACCCACTTGAAGTTGTAGTTCGCGTTAGTGAGACACAACTTCAAGTGGGTGAAAATTTTAACAAAACAACCTAGCGAGGAAAGGGTTATTATTGGACCTAGTTCACATGTGAGAAAACACCATTGAACCAGCAGATACCTGCATCTGATGAATGTCAGGGCATTTTAAATGCACAATTGCTTCACATAATAGAGAATAAACCTGTTTATTACCGCATTATTAGGTGAAAAGTCAACTATCTTGGATTGACATAATAAATTGGAGTTCGCCAACCGGGCATATTTACGACAGAAAGGAAATTTTTTGACCCCGAAATCTGGAATTATATGAGCCATAACACGTCAGAATAAAAACAACAGCTGTGATTACCAATTATGGTCAAAACATCTGGATTTCATTTTAAAAAACCTATTCACCCATGCATGCACTTGAAGTTGACATGTGTCTCGCTGCCGGGACCTACAACTTCAAGTGGGCGAAAATGATTCCCATTTGTTTCATTTGAGACCAAATATTTGCAAATCTTCATGACTAAACACACATTTCGTTGCCAATAACAATGCATTATAATAATCCGCTAATGAAACAGATTAAACATAATTGTGCTTAGAGCTCAGCCCTTTCAGCCCGGGGACCGCGTCTTACATCAGAATCTGCCGTCTGATTCTGACGTCGTTCCCCGCACTGAAAGAGTAAAATATTTATAATGGCCCTGAACCCATAACATATGTATTCAAATGAAGAAGAAAGATCTAAGACTAAGACATAAATGATGATTTCGAGTTAAAAAATCCTCTTAGTCTCCATGGTTTAAAAGTACTCATATTCCCACGTAAGGCGCGCTACTACTGAGGTCGCAGACCTGACGGCCTCGCTGCGTCAAGCCTTGCTGCCGTGAAGATGAATAGTACTGAACTTCCTGTCAGTATCTTTTTAACCATTTAATCGGGTTTTTTTCAATTTGAAATCATCATAGGTGTTTAATTAGCTCTTCCTGCTACATTTGAATACCTATATCATGTGTGTACGACCATTATAAATAATTTTACTCTTCCAGTGCAGGGATCAACTTTAGACGTCAGAATCTGACAACGTCAGATTCTGACGTCTATAGTTGATCCCCGCACTGTAATGGTAAAATAACCGCCCCGGTCGAAAGCTAGTCTACGTCAAGCGTCATTTCTACTTACTTAATCATTTACATGCAAAACCAACAAGAAACTTCCACTGCGATTTTCTCTTCCCTTTTACAAAATTTAATTAAATAATATGACCCAAACTGGTAGATACAATTTGCCTCTGCTATTTTTTTTCAAAGAATAATAATAACATTGTAACAACACTCCCACATAATTGGGATCAGCTACGGCCAGCAATGAGACATTGGCCAAACGTCTCATGTTTGCTGGGACGGCGCGCGAAAATAACCTTCGCCTCATTGCCATTCACGTCGGCTGCAGTGCCAATACATTTGGCAATCAAACGATTATTTGGGATTTGTGGGACGCCAGCATAAAAATCATCTCCCGGTGATTAATATTTCCTGCTGGATTTCCATCTCCCCATTTCCCACTCCCCTTTCCCGCCTCCCGCCATAATCCCCTGACCCTCCCAACCCCAGCAGATCATCTAGGTGTCCAAACGCTAGCGATGTTAATCCTTAAAACGCTGAAATACTTTTATGTAAACCATGGAGAGCGAAGGGTTTTTTCAATTTAAAATCATCCTAAATGTCTTATTTAGCTCTTTCTGCTGCATTTGAATACCCAGGTTATGGGTCTACGATCATTAGCGTATAATTTATTATTCTTTCAGCTCGGGGATCGACCTTACACGTTAGAATCTGACGTCTACAGACGTCAGAAGCAAAGCGAATTATATGTATTGCTTAATTAGCATCATGTAATACATAGATGCGTTCCGTTCGTGAGTGATGATGGCACAACATTATCCATGGTAACCGGGGATCGACTTTAGCCGTCAGATTCTGACGTCAAAAATCGATCCCCGAACTGTAAGTCTAAAACTATTTATAATGGCATTAGACCCATATCATCATCTTGCCCAGTAAGGTCAGACAGGCAGATCAAACTTTATAGCTGAACGTGCATAGCATGAGTATTCAAATGAAGTAGAAAGAGCTAACTATGACAGTTATGATGATTTCAAATTTAAAAATAGGCCTACCCTTTGGTCTCCATGTTTTATACAAAAATATTTCAGCGCTGTAAGGGTTAACAGGATATTAGTTACCATGGTTACTGCTGTTCGTCATATTGCATTGGATCGTTGTAATTTTTCTTGGGACAAGCGGCACCCCCACCTGTTTTACCATCCCATCCCGGAATGATAGTGAACTTTACATCAAGTACTTGAAATTCCGGTCGTGCTCGGCGACTATCGTAATGCATCCCCAGGCGATGCCTGCGATAGAGGCCACACGGCCACGCCAATTCCCCTCCCGGCTGGAGAGTTGTAAAACGAAATGAGAATGACCCTACGATGGCCCACAGTGGGCCGTCTGTAAGGGGCGCGCCGCTACGAGGGCCTGTCTTAGTCTCTCTTGTGTCTGTTATCACACGAGATGGTGGGCGAATATCGGCCTGATGCTGGTCCAGCGTCTCTGATTCAGTACTGACGTTTTCCCTGCGCATCATGTTGGATCACAGCAATCACAAAACATTTGTATAAAATGTATACGATGTTGGACCAACGTCTGCGACGTTGGCCCAACATTGTATAAAGGTTATACAAATGTATTGTGCTTGCTGAGCTAGCCTGGGATGGACAGTGATCACGGATGATTGCACATGTCCCTATAATCCATGATGGAGGCCGCATTTTATGCCGTCTTAAGCCAAATGATCGGCAAGACGTGCACCTTAACTGGTTTGAAGTGTCCCTTTTATGTCCACGGGATGTTGCTGGCCCTGCTAAACTTTCAGATTCATTTAGGGAACGTAATTCATGTGTTTATTTTAAGTAATTAAGTCAGTGAATAAAATTTTCACACCACATAATTATTATTGGATACTTTATGAAGCAGGGACGTCAGAAGGGCTCTGAACACTCGAAGCAGCACCCACCCCATAAAAAAAATTGTTTTTCTTGTTGTTGATAATAATTATGACCTAATTATGAATTCTTGAGAACAAGAACAAACAATTTTAAAGTAACAAACACATGTTTATAATATAATCATAACATATTGTTTCAATTGAAAAACTGAAAATGAGAGGTGCAAGGATAACTCATAAGAAGACAACTGTGATATGCACTAATACATAATTCGTTGTCGTGGAACCAGGTCATGGTTAATTAAAAATGTATGTAGATTACAATGTACAATGTAAAATAAAATATATTTATCCTTCAAATATATTTATCAGACATTTTGGTTGTATATCTTACCAACATATATGAGAATATTAATCATGTAACCGGTAATGTAAATACATTTTTTAAAATAAATACACTGCTATAAACACGACAAACTGTCTACACTTAAGCATTAAACATATTCAATTTAGCGTACTTAATTTAAGGTGATGTGGTAATAGGAGTATAAGTGGTGTAGGGCATACGTACGACTTATTAGGAAAAAACAAAAATAAGCATGATCAGGTGGAAAACAATGTACCAATTTAGAAAACGAATAACACATGCTTGAACTGTCACCTGGTGAGCTTGGTATAAATCATTGTGATATTCCAAAAAAAAATCGCCTAGGCCTGTAAAGTTTCATTATTAAAAGAGCAGAAAAAAGTAATGTTAAATGGAGTGTTATATTCCAGTAGCTTAATCATAAATGGATTTCTTGAATCAGAAATGACATACGTGTGTATTTTAAGTGATAATATTTTTTGTATGCCGTTTTCCCAACAAACACAAAACATTTGTATAATATTTGTACAACGTCGGCCCAACGTCTTCGACGTTAGTCCAACATTGTACAAATGCATATAAATGGGCATTGTTTGGGCGTATGGACACTGTTGCAATATAAATATAATGTACTTGTGTACAAACATAGTCCTCTTGTGACATAACAGACTATAGTGCGAGGGCTAACGCGAGAATATACACTAGTTCTGGTATAAACCTTATAGTGCCTCTCTCCTTTCACCTGGTGATGTAGGTGATTGTACAAAGCATTGGCTAGTAAGTCCAGGAGAAAAGGAACCAGAGTTGCTGAACCAGAAACAGCCGTCTGAGCGACCAGCCACCAGAGAAGTGCAAGGACTGACCCTTTTGATATGTGCTCTGCTTTCTCAGCAGTGTCATCACACAAGCTAGCAATGTGATGATAATATAAAGAGCTCATTGCTTAAGACCAGACCCCGCCTCCTGCAGTGCTATGATAAAGAGCTCACTGCTTGATATGTCACACAAAACGGCTCCCTTCAGAGAACCTGTTCTCTGTGGGAGCAGTAGTTCAACCGATATCCGTCAACCGTGTTTTTGTCTCATGCAGTGGTATGATAGAGAGCTCACTGCTTTTGGTATGTCACACAGAACGGCTCCCCAGAGCCCCTGTTCTATGTGGGAACAGGAGCTCAACCTTTATCCGTCAACCGTGTTTATGCGTCTGCCTGGATTGCAGCCAGCAATTGATCCTGAGTTGAATTAGAGCCTGATCGTTTATGAACGATCTCATGGTTCAACATCAGTTACTTAAAACACTGTGTGTTTTCAAGTGATCTAAATGTTTTAGGCGCCAGTGCCGTCATCCTAGTTTTGATCATAGGGACATTAGTGAGATCATGCAGATCTATTGTTCTTGTTCCGTCATGGTTGGTTAGTCTCAGGCACTTTTTTTGAACGATCTGCACATTTTTCACTTGTGTTCCCGTTAAAGCTCAAGTTATCAGAGCACCATATTCTAAGACAGGGCGTATGAGGCACTTGTAGGCTTTAGGATGGTATATGGTCCTGATTTGAAGGATGTATCTGTCGATAATTTATATCAGGCTATGTTGATGAATGATGTACCATAGCACCAGAGGGAAATTCTGGAAATATTACATAGGCCTACTTTTCGAAATGGTTACATTATTTTATATGTTCCATAGGACGATGTATACTCGATGTAATAATGTCGCCAAAGGTTTGGGTGATCCATTGCCGATACTCGCCGATGTTCCCGAACTGCCTGCGAGGCATCGGCGATGCTATGGCGATGTTTTCGCCTGGGTGTTCTATTTTTTCTCTTCACCCAGCAATAAAACAACAGAACAAGAGTAATCTCTTCTTCATCATTCCATGATCTCATTCGGCAGCCCCAAGGTAGGCCTATGTGGTTTCACGTAGATTTTCTCCACCTTTTATATGCTCTCCACAAGGCATATGATATCGCAATGACTGCGTCAAGACATAACAACGACATCGTCAATAGATCATCATTACGCCTCCGAGGCATCCCCGATATCCGTCTGTCGCACGACGAAAGGTCATTAACGACCATCGCCGATTCTCAAAATACATCGCTAACTGTAACGCAGATTATTTCCCGAATCTTTCCCTGTGCATCATCGAATATTCGGCCAGTACATCGCCAGACATTTTGGCTCGTGTGGGACCATAGCATAATCCAAACATTTTACACATGCCTCAGTACTAAACAAGAACGCTCTTGCTTACCTTTCCCCTTTAATTAACCATTTAACCGCCAAATTATTCTATTTGAATTTTTACCTATTTGAAGTACGCGATCCACAACTTCCAAGTGAGTGAAAATTATTCAGATTTGACAAATAAAATAGAGGTCAACTCTTTTCAAATCTTGCTGGTTGATGTCACATTTTATCTTTAACATCTTTAAAATGTCGTACTTAATGTGCTAATAAAAAAAGAAAAACTCGAATATCTGCGGCACCGGCGGTTGAAGGGTTAAATTTTAAAGCGCTACATTCTAAAATTCCAAATTATTCAATCTGAATTTTCACCCACTTGAAGTTGTGTCTCGCTGACGCGATCCACAACTTCAAGTGAGTGAAAATTATTCAGATTTGATCAATTTAAATTTTCACCAGCTTAAGTGGGCAAAAAATACTCACATTTGTTTAATTTTGTTGTTCAAACACTCATTTCATTCTCGATAACTTCATTTAACGTGCTAATAAAACGGAAAAAACGACTATATTCGTGCTTAGCGCTTAAAGTGTTAAATTTTCAATAACTAACCCTCAGCCCTTCCCTTGTCATGACTGTGGTGCATGCATTTCTAAATCGTCGTTACGCTAGGTGCGTTCAGTGTTTCAAGAAAATAAACTACAAAATTACAATAAACTGTTTATTTTATTTTACTAGCAAATCTCAAGTGGCTACACACTTTCAATATAATTTCAAATCATAATGCATGAAAAATACCATGTTGACAAAAACACTTTAACAAGACAATTTTACATAAAAGTGTGTAAAAATTTAACAAATCTACTCTCTCAAAAACACATGAATGTTATATAAATATTATATTAATTATAAAAATAGCTACACGTTTTAAACAAGAAAAGTTCAGAAAGAATCATTATGACAAAAAATAATAAAAAAGAGACATGGAATAATTTGCATATAAGTATTTCTATCGATATCCGACATTTAGTTTATGAAGCTAGAAATCAGATGAAAATAATTACACAGAATTAACTTATGTAACACATCTGTACATGTACTGCAAGAAAGCAAAAGCATTTTGCGCTTTTTTATAGCACTTATCTGTTAAAATGTTATACCTACTGATATTGGTGAAGGCCTGGGGCTGTATACGTTTTCTCAAGGAAATTAAGATTCTAACTAATGTGTAAAGCTACGATCTATTCCTTCCCATGCTAATCACGATACCTATCTGGCAGGCCTAGGATTAATGAAGATCACTGGAAGCTACAGCATCATGTTTAGTAGAAAAAATTAAGATATTAATTTCGTTGGAGAATACTGCCCATGTCAACTATCACAGATTATAAGCGTCACCTGGTGAATAAACAGTACACATACACAGGCCTGTCTCTGTCACCTAGGCAGTGCTTTCTGGGTATACCCATCACCTGGTGTTGGTGCACAGTGGGCCACCACTTTTATCCTTTAAGTGCGGGGACCGACTTTTATCATGCGTCAAAAGTCAATCCCCAATCACTGAAAGGGTTGAATATTTATAATGGACGTAAAAGTTAAACATAGGTATTAAAAAAATGCCGGAGGAGCTAAATGTCATTCATAAATGACGAGAATAACCCTTTGCTCTCTATGGTACGTAGGAAAATAATTCAGCATTGTTAGGGTTAAAACGTTAAAAGTTCAGGGGCATGCTAAACTCGCGCTGGTGAAAGGGGGGCGAAGTGGCAATGATGCGAGATGTCTGGAAAGCTATTTAAAGCTGGCATTGCCCACACAACTGTCATCTCCCGTCATTATTGTTGCTGTGTAAAAGCGTTTCGAACAAACTCCAGTGTTTAACACTGTGATGTTCCCACACTTGACTGATATAAGTGATACCAAGAATACATAAGATATTAAGATAAGGGGACGTGTCGCAATGGCTTGAGCGCTTGTCTGCCTCGCCAGTCATGCATGCGTCCCGGGTTCAAGCCCCGCTTTTCCCGTGTGGGGTTTTCAGAGAAACAGCAAGTTTCTACCTTCTCAATGTGACTAGGTGATCACAATAATTGCGGCATCATCGAGTTAAGGTTGAGACCACTGTATCGACGTTAATCTCGCCCAGGGCCCCACGCTGCGCGCTCCTCACAAGACATTATGCATTATTGGTACTACTGGGTTCTGTTTAGTATCTTAACCCTTAGAGCACTGAGCTATTCAATATAAATTTTCAGTCACTAGAAGTTGTGTCTCGCTACAGAGATAAACAACTTCAAGTGCCTGGAAATTTATGTTTTTTATGAAATTTAAGTCCCAATATATATCAGTGTTTCAAGATTGAAGGCTTATTTTACTGTGAATAGCTCGTTATCAGGGGTTATACAAGAACTAATAAACACACAGAATGTCTACTGCAGTCGACATCAGTGCTCTAAAGGTTAAATGGTGGGAATTAGGATCACCTGCAGAATCCTAAATGAAACACTGACATACTATAAAGTATCAACCACGCGGGGGCCCTAGGGTAGTGGTTAGCACCGCTGCCTTTCACGCCAGAGTTCGGGGTTCGGTTCCCGTTATCGGCAGTTTGAAAGAAACAAAAATGTTTCTTCCCCATCCACGTGTGAAAGTGAGGTAGCGTGCTCGGCCTCAGACCGCCAGGGCTCGAATTTCGAATCCTGTGTCTGGAGAACAGTGTTATCTCAATCATCTCACCACCATCAGGAGGTTCTCCTGGCCCAGTTTAGCCTATATGTGCACAAAGGTGGCCTAAAGCCCGATTCATTTATATCAACCACGCTGAAAGGCAAAACGGTGGTTTTGTAACATTTTTTTAGAATATAATAACGAGAGACCGTGATGATTGGCGTAATAAGATAACTCTGCTTATTCCTCTCAATTTAAAGCTTGGTGTGCAACATCATGAAAAAAGCATACATCGTAGCTTGAATTATTTTGTATAAACCATGGAGACAAAAGGGTTTTCTCAATTTAAAATTATCATAAATGTCTTAGGTATCTCTTTCTGATTCATTTGAATACCTATGGTATGGATCTATGACCATTGGAACTATTTTGCTTCTTTTAGTGTGGCGACCATCTTTATACGTCAGAAAAAGTGTCAATTCCAAGCAGCAGCACAGAAAAGAGGATACATCGTCGCTTGTTGCTAAGCATAATATTTACACACATCTGATTACAAAAATAACTCAAGAGGTTTTAAACACAGAGCGGGGGCGGGGCATAATAAATCACCAGAAACTGTGAAAACTACCTGAAGGTGTAAAATGTTGGTCTGATGAATTATTATCACATGTGTTACTGTCTTGTAACCAGGTAACTGGATCAGAGGTTTTATTAGAACAACTTACATGCACTAATGTACCACATTCATTAACCCTTTAACCGCCGGTGCCGCATATATTAGGGTTTTCATTTTTTATTAGCACATTAAGTACCACATTTTAAATATGTTAAAGATAAAATGTGACATCAACCAGCAAGATTTGAAAAGAGCTGACCTCCATTTTGTCAAATCTGAATAATTTTCATTCACTTGAAGTTGTGGATCGCGTCAGCGAGACACAACTTCAAGTGAGTGAAAATTCAAATTGAATAATTTGGCGGTTAAAGGGTTGAAGACTTATTTTTACATAGCAGTACTACGTACAATACTAAAACTCTCTCTAAACAATAAAGTTCACACTGTTCAATTTGAAAATAAATTACACATAATTATAGCATATTATGAAAAATCAACGAGGACATTAAATTAATTTTAACAACATATTGTTTGTAACAGCAAATGTACAAAAAGTAACCCTCATATATGACTTATATGAAAATAACTCTATAAATATATCTTCCCACATTAGTTGAAGCATGAAATCCTCCACTGAGATAAGTGAAGACAAACTTGAACAGTTATCACAGTCTAACGGTTTATACATGTATATATTAGTCACATACTGTGACAAATACGTTTGATTGTCAGATCTGAGTCAGTACGTGACGGTGACCATCAGCGTCATACATGATGGGCCAGCATTAACCATGTTAACTCTTAGAGCACTGAAGTCGACTATACTAACTACACTGCTGTTTTTTTCTAATTTCATTCACACTTATAACTACTAAATTTATAAGAAATGACAATACTTTTAAAATCTGTGAAAAACTGATATACATTACCATTGTGACTAAAATTCCACAAATCCAAGTAATTTTCAGTCACTTAAAGTTGTGGATCGCGGTAGCGAGACACAACTTTAAGTGTCTGAAAATTTAAATTGAATAGAGTTAAACACACAGTGGCTCAATGGATAGTGATTAAACATCAATGGTGAAAGAAAATCAATGATTCATACAACACAAGCTTCCATATAGTGATTTGAGGATAGGCCTACAAATCAGACATAGTTGTGCCCATAAAATAAAGTGTTTTATATACACGATTTCTAAAAAATATCACTATCCTTATTCTTTTGATTTTACATAAATTATACCTGTATTTCAATATGAAGATTCTATATAAAACTAGCAGTCAATACTTAAAGACCTGAATTCAATTATGTAACACATTACGTTCAAGGACAATATGACCTTTAATTTTGTAATATTATACTATAATGAAAAGGTCATTTTGACTTGTTATTCATATAGCTGCGGTGGCTAAATATGAGAAGAAAATTAAAAAAAATAACCCTTGTACTGATATATAACACTCTGAGCATGTGAGGATGCTCACTCTGTAATTTCTGATCATTTTTTTGTCTGGAAAGTACAGAAGCTTTAAAACGACATGACAAAATTATTTTTTATCTCATTATAACGACTTATAAGTCGATAAATCAACTTAGTATAAGTCGTTATAACGACTTATAAGTCATTAAATCAATTTGGTATAAGTCGTTGAATTGACTTAGTACAACTCGTTATAACAGACTTAGTATAAGTTGTTATAACGACTTAATCGACTCAGTAAGCTGCAATTCATTATAACGAATTATAAGTCGTTAAATCCATTTACTATAAGTCATTATAATGACTTAATAAGTAGATAATGAATTATAAGTCGCTATAACGACTTATACTAAGTGACAATTTAATGACTTATACTAAGTCGAATCAACAACGTATAAGTCGTTATGACAACTTGTGCTAAGTTGATTTAACGACATATAACACCTTATAACAACTTATACTAAGTCAGTTTAACGACTTATAAGTCCTTATAGCAACTTATCCCAAGTCGTTATAACGACGTAATGTAAGTCAATTTGATGACTTATAAGTCGTTATAACAAGATAAAAAATATTTCTGTCATATCATTTCAACGCTTCCATAGGAAAAGCCTGATATTTCGAAAAATAATCATACCAGTTTAGTATGCTCGGGAACACAATTAAAAAGGCCCTGCAATTTTAGTGTTATATCATGTGATATCAGTTATGGTGCAGGTGTATATTTGCAGAGTTTGGAGGCGCCACCACTCGCACCACCTTAGCTGGCGGCTGGTTCAGACTCAGCAGGTACTGATTAATATCCACAGAGAGTCCGTTCAGCTGCTTATAGTGATCCAAATTGTTCATCTGTCTGGCCGACTCCATCTGCAACATACATGTTGGTTAACCCTTTAAGCCCTCACGATGAATTAAAGCATCATTTTACATCCCTGAATACAGACTTCATCTACCTACAACTAGGGCTTTTATAATGAAGATTTCCATGAAACTGGTTACCAATACATGGCAATTTTCTTTAATTTTTCACCCACTTCAACTCATTTTCATCCACTACAAGTCGAGAATTGCGACAGCAATTCGCGGCTTGTAGTGGATGAAGATGACAACGATAAATTCAGGCTCGAAAAGGTTTAACAAGAGGACTGAAGTCCTATATCATAACCCGCCATAAATTAGGTTAGACTTTTTGCGGTCACAAGTATTTAAAAAGTTGATTTGTGGTGGCCATTTTAAATTTCAGTAAAATCACATGCACATTTCCAGATGGTGGGTAATGTGATTGTACAATGTGAATTATTACTGATTTCAATTTTCCAGTTTTTGCACCCACAAGAATTTCAGTAAAACCTTAAAAAAAATCACTTGCAAATCTCCATATCGTGAGAAATGTGATAGTAAAATTTGAATAATTTCTGAATTAAAGTTTTAGAGTTTTTGCGCCCACAAAAAGGAATGTGTTGCTAAAATTTTAAAAAAACTGACTAAACAAAATTTTTGAGTTTTTACGCCCCCCCCCCCAAAAAAAAATTAAAGTTGATCTGTGGCGGCCATTTTGAATTTCAGTAAAACTTTGAAAAAACCTGCACATCTCCATATCATGGGGAATGTGATAGTAAAATTTAAATAATTTCTGACTAAGTTTTAGAGTTTTTGCACCCACAAAATTTTTCAGAGTTGACCTCTGGCGGCCATTTTGAATTTTGGAAGCATCTCTAAAAAATCACTTGCACATCCCCATGTTGCTAGGAATGTTATGTTAAAATTTCAAAAAGATTTGACCAGTAGTTTTTGAGTTTTTGCGCTCACAAGAAAACGTGACGCCGGACGCCGTACAGAATCCTGGCGCGACTAAAATCCCCCTTCCCCTACGGGCGGGGGATAAAAAAAGAATCATAGTCATCTTTCAAATTTCAAGTGAAATAACACAAATGAGAAAATATCTCTTTAACCCTTTCAGCGCGGGGACTGTCAGATTTTGATGTATAAGGACGATCCCCGCACTGAAAGAATAAACACATTTATAATGACGTGGGTACATGTATGCAGATAAATCAGGAAGAGCTAACTAAAACATTCATACTTTCAAATTGTCTGTTTAATGTTGGGCCAGTGTCGTGGATGGCGGACCAATGAAAACATTGACTTAAGGTACTTGTATTCTCCAAAAGGTGAGGGACAAAAAATATCTGGGTGTTAAGAGAGTTCCATATAATTACTTATCACTGGATATAATAGATAAATCATTACCTGCAGAGAGACATTCTTTTCTGCCTTGAGTTTTGCTACAGACTGCTCCTGATTTCGAATTTTTAACTGCATTTGGTGTTCCTGTTGCGAGCTGGCAAGCAAACAAAAAAAAATTAAAATATCTAACATTTATCAGTGTTGATACTGTGGCAAACAACTTTTTACGAGTCTAATTTACACAGAAAAACAACAATTTGCGAATACACATTCTATATTACTGGTACTGAGATTTACATGTACCAGGAATAATAAACTGATGAAACTAAAAAAGTCAAGAAGTAAAACAGAGCAAAACAAGAGAATTGCATTTGTATCAGAAAGGCATCAGCCTAAAATCACCGCCTAAAAGCAATAATTATATGGAAAAAAAGCAATTCCTCACAAACCATGCATGAAGATAACTGATAACTGATTTCTGTCAAAATCTTATCTCCACTATAGCGAAGAACAATTTGTTTCAAATTACAGATAATGGTTCAATTAAAATTCAATGATTGGCTATGTGATACTGTATATGCTTGCTGAATGTAAAATAATTATACTGTAAATATACTGTATTTCTGTAGTTTGAAAATACTCTCTGTACATTTATTATATCCACACAGTAGCATGTCATGATATGTGGCAATAGAAATGTATCAAGCTGAAGTGTATTATACACAATATATATGTGTTACACCATAACCTACATACATGTCTAAAAACCCTTTTAGTCCTCACGACTTAATTTTCCTACAACTAGAGGTTTTCAAATGAAAATTTCCATGAAGCTGGTTTACCAATACATGGTAATTTTCTTTAATTTGTCACCCACTTCAAGTCATCTTCATCTACTACAAGTCGAGAATTGCGACAGCAATTCGCGGCTTGTAGTGGATGTAGATGACAATGGTAAACTCAGGCTTGAAAGGGTTCATGAAATAATGTGTGGACAGTGTGGCATAAAATGTCACAGTGACATACTATCAAAAATTCTGAAAGATATAAAAATAAGATTATAGACGTCAGCAAAAGGTAAAATGTGAACGCAAACAAAATTTAGTAATGGTTATCCTGTGTGTGTTATTTACGTGAAACAATTAATGTCGGACAGGCAAAATTTAGCAGCATGAAGCGTAATTAACAAAAAAAAGGAATCACACTTACTTTTCAATTTTGTTTTTATGCCGTGTTTTTTCCAGCTCCATGCTGTGTTCTACAACATTTAACATTTAGGACTGTAGTCTCAGAAAACAATTATAAAAATAACCAATCAAAAATGAAAATATATAACTAAACAGCAATCTCATTTTAAAATAAACTAACATAACCATTAAAAATATATATTTAACTTTTTTAGGGCCTATTCTTTATTTCAATGTAACATATTGTCAGGAAATGATTAGCAAACTTCATACCAAGAATAATTCGATCCATCTCACTCTTTAGCTTTGAATCGGTTAACAATTGTTCTTGTTCTTCTCTTTCGTACTGTAACAAGATTATGAGAATTATCTTTAAACACCAGACATGCCAAATACTAATCAAATTTAAAAAAAAATTACTCTGAAATATACATGTACAAATATCCTAAAAAATGTTTTTCTGCTTTCAAAGCATCTTTTATGTATGTCTTTTGAGACTTTATAACAAAATGCACATAGTTAAATGTTGTATCTACAAATTCACAAAATGGTAGCTAAAACCCTTTAATACAAAGGGGACAATATGAACTATTTTTCCTAGGCGGCTTCATATCTTTGGAATATTCCTTCATCACAAATCAGAAATTAGGCCATCTCCCTCACAATCTTTATGTACATGTATATAGGCATCAGCCTAATATTATCCTTTTAGGATTGATAAATAAATGAAAAAAAAAAATTGCATTTTTTAAAAGGGAGATTGGTGACATTTTAAACTCAGAATGGGGAATTTCAAATCCATGCATTAAATAGTCCATGCCATGGAGAAATGAGGATCCTTACGTCGCAACTATATAAACAGGTTGGTTACAAGTGATTATTTAATCTTAACAAATGCGTTTATGCCGGTGAAATTATCTGGGTTCGATTCCATATGCCTCAACACATTCAAGACGACCCTCTCAGTACATACATGTCTCTATGGAAGGGAATTTTTCAAAAAGTACTTTTTATGAGGTCACAAAACACAAGTTATCTGGGGCTCCATCGAAGGAGATTGCTGGAGATACCTTGGACTCTGGCTGGAATGAGTTATATCGCTGGATAAAGAGACTTATTTTCCAAAGTACTACAGAACAAAATTAAGTGTGCCATTACAAAGTGTCAAGCTTTAATTACAAAATGTACTAACAGCGATCTTGAGTCTGGTACGAGCCTGTATGGCATGATCATGAGTTGTTTGGAGTGCAGGACTGGCATAGTATCCACGAAAAACCACCTTGCTCACATGGTAACCGATCGAGTTGCTCTTCTTCTCAAGCTGTGGGTAGTTCCTCATGTCGTTTAGCTCTCCTGATTTCTCAATGAATTCCATGTAGCTACAAAACATATTTTTTTATTTTTGCCCTCTACATTCACAAATTATTTCATGGAATAAGTGGACTTTGTTAAGCAGATGTAACCTAATTCTTCTAATTTACCAACAGAGGGCTCATTAATAACGCCCATAACTACTAGATGATGACGGACCTGGTACATTGAAAAAGATACCTAAATATGTGTATGTAGTTAAAGCTTTCATAGACCATTTATGATAGTGTCAATGTAATATGTGTTATCTTAGTCAAAGTAATGTGCGTTTGGACACTGAATTAAATTCCTGATTGTGACATGTGGCATTTATCAAAGTAATTATGCAATTTTACTTCTACATTTTATGGTTGATAAATTCATTTATGTGTAATTTTTTAGCTTAATATCATCAAGTGGTCCCTTTGATATATGCGATTAGCTGCATTGTAGCTAATAAACAGTACATTGCATCTCCCAAATTTTGGTAAATATCTATTAAATATTGCAGACATTACTCACGTCAGTCTTGATGCATAAGCGATGACATCTGCGCACACACAGCTGAAATATATCAAATGAGGTGAGCTGATAATGCAAAACGCAATGATACTGCTTAAAAACACATCTATAACTATATATAAATGGTCACCAGTTAGATAAAGGGAGTCTATTTTTTCATCTTAAATTACATGACTTTCTGAATAATTTGGCATGTTAAATTCTGCTTCTGTATTGAGTATCGTTAGGTTCCTTGTAGTGACCATCATCTGTAGACGTCAGATTCTGACGTATAAAGACATCAGATTCTGACATACATGTACATGTATAAAGACGGCCCAGCACGGAAAGAAGCAGAAAAATTATAATGGTCATAGACCCATAAAACAGATATTCAAATGAAGCGGAAAGAGCTAACTAAGCCATTTATGTTGATATCAAATTGGAAAAAAGCTTTGGTCTCCATGCATTGTTATACAACAGGTTATAAACAGGCTGTCTTTATACGTCAGAATCTGACGTCTATAGACATCAGATTCTGACATACATGTACATGTATAAAGACGGCACCGCACGGAAAGAATCAGAAAAATTATAATGGTCATAGACCCATAACACAGATATTCAAATGAAGCGAAAAGAGCGCACTAAGCCATTTCTGTTGATTTCAAATTGGAAAAACGGTTTGGTCTCCATGCATGGTTATACAAAAATATTTTGGCGTTGCAAGAGTTAAATAAATATACAATATTTGATGTGATCACGAAATCAAGCTGAATTCAACGATTATGCAGCTGGGGAGAATAAACATGGTAAAGAGTTTTCATGAAATATTTTGGCGTTGCAAGAGTTAAATAGATATACAATATTTGATGTGATCACGAAATCAAGCTGAATTCAACGATTATGCAGCTGGGGAGAATAAACATGGTAAAGAGTTTTCATGAAACTGATTTTGCTTGCAAATTATGCTTTCTTTAAGACAAAAAAAATGTGTCACAAGTATTGACCTCATTTTTCGATCATCTTCGAAATAGTTATGATGACTGAAAAAGATGAAAATATTAAGTTTTCCCATAGTATATAGTTTGTGTCTAATCTGGGGAGATCTGTGGTAATGGGAGAATAAGTCTTTTAAAAATGCAAAACTTGAAGGGTATATATGCCGGCATGTATTGCATCTTTTGAGAAAAAATTACTAAATTTTTTTTGTTGAATTTCGAATGTGCAATTCTTCTTATTTATCTGTATCTGTATATTATGTGGCAGTACGCACTATTGTGCTATCGCGCCACGGGAGTAACTTAGCAAGGCCTGTTATCATTCATGATATCATTCATAGCCTTGTGTGCATGCCAAGTACTCCACATTGTGGAAACTGCGCCTACGTACAACTCAAAGTCAGTCAGACGAGCCATCTGATTTATGTGGTTCTCTGAGCCCCACGACACGACATTGCTGCACGATGGCTAGTGTAATCGGCACCTGGCAGTCCGAGGCGGTCACCCATCCAATTATGAACCGGGCGCGACGTTGCTTAACTTCAGTGATCAAGCCGACACCCATGAGACAATGCCGTATTTCGTATATTTGGCTGTATCACTGTTAATATTACTCGTAGATGATTTTCTTAAAATCATGTGTACCAAAATAATTATTTCCTAAAAATGAGGTAGCTTGAGATTTTCAAACAGTAGCTGGAAACAGGTAGGCCCTTTGTGGTAGGCTGTAGTCTGTGTCTGCCATATTTTGGGGTAGGTGCAGTAATAATCTTGTACACCAACAATAGGAGATTTATATAAAAACATATCTACCGCATTTGTGGTAGACTTGTTCTGGTACAACATGCCCACCCCAAAGTGCAGTATATGTGTTGACTGGTTGTTCTGCCGCATCAAACAAATCAACAGTATCAACCACATTTTGAAGAATGGCAGTTGGTAGCAGCTTGTGCTAGCCCACATTTTGTTGAACCACATCTGCCACAAGCCACAGCAAAATAGAAACCTGCGGCAGATCTATACCGAAGCGTATTTCAATACATTTTGTTATGGAGGGTTACAATCTCCCTGCAAACACAAGATTATGTATGTTGGTATAACCTTCACAGGGCTGAATTTTTTTTTGTATAAACCATGAAGACCAAAGTTTTTTTCAATTTATAATATGTTATGAAATGTGTTAGTTAGCTCCTTCCGCTTCAATTGAATAACTATGTTATAGGTCTAAGGACATTAGAAATATTTTTACTTTTACAGTGTGGGCACTGTCTTTAGACATCAGAATCTGACATCTGCTGACGTCAGATTCTTATGTCTAAAGACGATTACCACGCTGTAAGGTTTGATTTGTGTCCACATTTTGTAATGTGGGCCAAATGCTAACCTTTACTTTAGACGTCAGAATCAGACGGCTGTAGACGTCAAAATGATCCCCGCAGTGTACGAATTAAATTATTTATAATGGCCGTACATTCATAGCAGAGGTATTCAAATTAAGAGGAAAGAGCTAACTAAGACATTTATAATGATTTCAAATTAAAAAGAATCATTTGATTTCCATGTTTTATGAAAATATATTTCAGTGTTGTAAGGGTTAAGCCAACATTAACTCAACATCATGTATGTTGGTTCAAGTAAATCTAGAAATGATTAAATACAACAAAATGTTCAAGGCAATACCTACTTGACAAAGTCACCCATGGGATCTTGTGTTGTGTTCAGCTGTTAAAAACAAATTAATATTTATAAACTCGTTCCGATTTCTATCAAAATTAGAGCTAAAACAAAAAATGTGTTCTCAGAATTCAGTTCTCTTTCTTTTTGCTCCCAAAATGTTCCTTTTACATTAACGATTCTTCTTTTTTTATAGATAGATATTTATTGCCGACAGGAAATCTTATATGGGTCAAAATTAGCTAAGGTGTTATATTGATGAAGGTAATTACAAAGTTCCAATGGGGAACAATAATATATCTAAATTTATATTTTTTTAATATCTCTCTCAAGGTAAACACATCATTACATAAAAAACATAACTTCATGGAGGATGGTTTACTTTTAAAAGACTACGAGTAAAATATGTGGTCAATATCACAATATTTTATAACAATCCGCGTAACATTTTTACAAGTGTGTATTTGGACTGCTGGTATGTATAATATTTGTTTCCAAACGAAAAAAAATTAAGTGTTGCAATAAGGAGCATGCCTAATTGTTCTTGAAACGTTGGTAAATGTATAATAATATTGTTTATAGAACATACAACTCGGTATACGAAATAGTGCTTACGCATGTTACATGTGTCCGTCAAAACCTAAACACAACTAGCTCTGCTTCCTTACTGCTTAAAATACAGTTCTATGATACCACGTGATGTGCTATGGATCCTTAAATTGAACTACTGTAGTACTATATAAAGGAATGAAACTTTGAATCAGATTTGCCAGAATAATACCTAATTAAAAATAATCTGTAAAAAGTCCGTCAAAAAGTAACATGCGTAATTTCGGCCGACCAAGAACACCCACAAATGGCTACGTGTTCAGCAAGGAGTTCACAAAAAACTACTGAGGACACTCTCCAATTACGTCATCACTTGTTGTATTAGAGGGGAAGAATGACAGCATAAAAGTAAACAACACCCTGTCCGTCAATAACGTGCGTATGTAACATGCGTAAGCATCGACGTCAGTTACATGTAAAGAACTTTGCTAAGATAGATAGGAACTATCACAAACTTCTCTAATATGATCAAGGCCATGAAACTGTGAATTAACACACAACTACAACAACAATATCGCACAGAACTTATAGTTTGACAACAGATTTCAAAATTAAAAAAACGATAAATTCGTATGTTACTATTTGACGGACAATGATTACGTACGTTACTATTTGACAGACGGTGATTCGTGTGTTACTATTTGACAGACAGGCTGCTCCCCCGGCCATATTGTTTATTAAGCATTGTTCTGTAGGATTTAAGTGATTTGCTGTACAGATAATACAGACGAGGTTAGAGTCCCTATAAAACACATACTTTTATCGTCTGCACTGTTGAAAAATAATTTATTGCAAAAACAAAAATCAACTTTTTGTCTGTCAAAAGTAACATGCGTAAGCGACAAAACTACAACTTTAATGTGATCGTGGCGAAATCTGTGTGAAACAACTATCTTTTTAATGGTAGATAATGTTAGCTCTCATCAATCACTTTGATGGGAAATAGTGTTTTTTGTCCAAAAAATATGTTACAATTTAACTGTGTCTGTTACACTTTATTACACCTTAGCTAATTTTGACCCATATAGGCTTAGTCTTATATAGGCCACATCATTTGACAGCTAGGTATGTGGTTTAAAGAATTGTCTGACAATTGATTTGACAAGAACTTCAAACAGATTTCAGTCCATGTGGCAGTTGAATATAAATAATAGAAAATAGGAAACTTACAACTTTGCGTTTTATTTATGGGAAGTGTATTTGTATCAATACAGGGTCCTCTATAACACTTTATCAAATTCTAGATTATGTCCAGGTTTATCAATATCACACAAAATGAAATTGAATGGACAATTCAATTATTTACAGGACAATTACCATCACAGAACAATCTGTTTGATGAAAATGTAATTGAATTTCCACCATTACTGTTGAAATTAAAACATTTTAACAAAAAAATAAATTATTCAGCCACTTGTGTAGGGCCTCAAAACAGATGACACTTGCCCAAAATTAAACAACTTGGATCAACATACTGCAATATGATTAAACAGTAACAGTAAAATGCTATGCTAGATTTCACATGAAACTAATACATTCAAAGATTTGAAGAAATGGCAAATTTGAACAAGTCACATTATCTTTGGAAATGCTTCCATATTTTATAATCTGGGAGAGTCATTCCATTAAAAAAAACGTATTAAACACGCTCTTCACAGATTTGCTTTTCATATTTTATCTGTGGGGACAATAATGGTCAGGCACAGTTGATTTTATTAACAGGGTTTTAGATATGGTTTCCAGTAAGTTATTTAATTGAACAGAATAGAAGGGATTTTGCTGATGGTGACTCGTGCGTACTGGTTGAATCTGCATTTCATATTAAATGCATCATCTGCTCGTTTTTGGCATGGTTTGCCCACATCACTGGTGGGTCGCCACAGAGCAGATGTGCTCAAAGTCATTCAGGTTTTGGCATTTTATTTTTGATGATATTTGAGGATTTAAGTATAGTGCATCCATAAACATGATAAACCACATTATCAAATTAAGATCATGGCTTCAGCTTTGAAAATCTGTTATTCATCGTTTCAAAAAATAGTATTTTCATACAACAGCTTTAGTAAACTTTTGGTACATGTATTTACCATTTTTTCTATATTTCTCAGCTCATAAAACATCATAAGTTTGATACGTATTAGTGCATCGTCTGCAGTTCTCACTTCATCCACCTGCAAATAAATACATACCGGTAGAGAACAACTAAGATATCACAGATAAGATTCATTACTTTTGTCGATCTCACTGAAAACAGGATTAATTTTAACTTATAAATAAGAAATAATTAAATAAACTCATATATGGCAAATGCAGGGTCGGAAACTCAAATTTAGAGCAGAAAATGTAAACATCCTATATAATTTGACTTTAATGTGTAACGCTATCAAGCCTGAATTTACCATTGTCATCTTCAGCCACTACAAGCACCGTGAGGGCCCAAAAGGTTAAAAGATAAACATGTATACCCAGCAAACACGAGACATTAAGCCATTTTTGGTTCAATGTTCGTCCGCCGTCTACGACGCTGGCCCAATATTGAACCATCAATTGCTCAATGTTTTGTCTTTGCTGCATACCAGTAAATAAAAGGACATAAAAACTTACATTGTAATAGAACTGATCTGGTATCACACGTAGCTTAGTAAATGTGTTGCCAGCTGGGATCATGTGAGTTTTATTAGCCGGATCTGTACCATGCCACCTGAACTCGTGAAACCTGTCAGGAAAAAAAGAAACAAATTAAATAATATTCCCAGAGGCTTCGTAAAAAAAAAAATAGAGCACTTTTTCCACGTGTGCGAGGCGAACGAGGTAGGCCCAAATTACTCAATATTAAAAATATTTACGAGGTAAGGTATTTCCATATAAATACTGTAAGTTTTGATAGAAGTTCCCAACTTCAAATAAATTTAAAATACTAACTGTCAAGTCAGCAGGATCCGAGTAAGCACAATCCATTTGTATAATATTTATACAATATATGACAAATGCCGAAGATGTTGGCCCGACGTTGTATAAATATTATACAAATGGTTTGTGTTTACATGACTGTGGTAAAAACTAAAGAGCAGTATGAGATTAAAAGATATATTATTTGAGTTTAAAAGATATACTATTTAAAAAATTCACTAACCATTCATCTGAAGTGGGGATAAAAAGTGTTGGCCCATGATGTAAACGGCGATTAACATTTCCTGTTGTCTTGTTCTTTGAGTATACAACCAAAATCTCATTGGCATCAAGGGCAATTCCACTCTTCACAGTCACAAATTTGTGAATTAATGGATTGCAGAAAAAAACACAAGGACTGAAATTACAAAGTTGAAACAAAATTATAAGTCATTCCTCATAGGCATGCATGTTGGTTGATAACTATATTATTTATAAATTTATTTAATCAAAACAAAAATTGAAAAAACTTGGTTTGTTGTGTAATTTTTCCATTTCTAAACATTGGTTTTGCATGATGTGATTGGATTACGTTCAGATCATCATCATATACACTGCTCTGTAAAGCCAAAAGGCACTATATGCTTACTTGTAAAGTAAGCAAATACTACCTTGTGGCTTTGCAATGTAAGTAAGCAGATACTGCCTTTTGGATTTGCAAGCAGTATGCGCCTATGAATATCTAGATATGTCACCAGGTTACTGTTCAGCTGAACTGTGGTTCAAGTATTTACCCAGAAGTGTGTTCAATTTGTCCATTTCGGTGATGAATTACAAGATATTCACTCTGGTTCGCAGAATGTGCCCTCATCATTTTCACTTTAGAACGCCATAAAAAAAGCTGTAAAATAAATAAAGATCATCTTTATACATCAGTGTACATCAAAATCTGACTTCTACATCAAAATCTGACGTCTGTACTAGTAGACGTCAGATTCTGACATATAAGGTCCCCGTTCAGTATTAAAATTAAAATTTATAATGGCCGTAGACCCATAACAGCAGACATAAAACAGGTATGTTGAAGTGTGAGTCAAAAGCCAGATCTGCAACCCTTTCAGGCCTGAGTTTACGATTGTCATCTTCACCCACTACAAGCCGCGAATTGCTGTCGCAATTCTCGACTTGTAGTGGATGAAGATGACTTGATGTGGTTTAAAAATAAAAGTATTGGTAAAGTGTATTGGTAAAATAATTTCATGGAAATTTCGTTCTAAAACCCTTGGTTGTAGGAAAATTAGGTGTGTTTTCAGGGATGCAAAAAGATGCTTTAATGCATCGTGAGGGCTTAAAAGGTTAACTTTACAAGTAGGCCACTGTGAACCATGAAATATTTGCAGCTTGAAACTGTGGCTGTTTGGGGAATGAAAAATGTTGATGGAGATTATTATTGATGAATTTACTCTCATGTGTCAATACCTTACTGAAAGGAAAACTCTTTTCGGCGTAAATAAACATTAGTGTTTTTTATCAAGCCGCCAATATAAAGCGGGTGCCAGTATTTCCAGGTTTACAGTAAGCAGATACAAGAGCCTTTGGAATTTGTAGAACAGTACTGGTAAACATACCCTCTGTGGTCCTAGTTCCACCCTGGTCTGACCTTGTGAATCGTAGATCAGCGCCTAAAAAAACAGTAGAACATGCCATGACTGTTGAAAAGTGATGTAAAAATAGCTATCAATTAATGACAGGACTCCTTTTGATCAGGAAACTATTACATTCACGCTTACAACCCAATTTGGTTCCAGTACCCAGGTTACCTGGAGAGGTCAATGTCACTGAATAGCAAACTTGACTTTGAGATTAGTGTACCTGACAGGTACCTGTGTGGTGTACATGTGGTGAAAAAATGAACGCCATTACAGAGCTCCAGATAATTTTTTGGTTTGAGGAGTATTTCACTCATTGAAATTGGTGATGAGGAGTGAAAAAATAAACAAGGAGTATTTTTATTCATACAACAACATGAAAGCTTCATTGATCATTTTTTTCTTACACTCAGGTCACATAGTTCTGCTGATTGCTCACGTACAAAATACAACAATAGTTTTTTTATAAGTAATTTTACTCCTCAGACTTTCTATCAATGAGTATTTGCTGATTTTACATGCGTATTTTACGCATATAACCATGTTATCTGGAGCTCTGCCATTAGTCAAGGTGCTATACAGATATTAACAAGTAAAAAATTTCTGTGACCTGGTGACCTTGAAATTAGATGAAAGTTACCAAGTATCAAACTGAACCTTAAAGCGACACAATCAGGCCAAAAGTGATCCAAAAACGAAAATTGTATTTTCGATTCTTGATATGTTCATAATAAGCAAACATATTCATAGACTAGAATTGTGGAAATCTTTGAATTTTTTTGCTGCTGTGGCATCGTAGCAGATGTGCCAAAAGTCTCATGTTTATCAGTTAGTCCCGATTTTTTATTTTGGTTGGACATGTTTGTCCTAAATGAAATATCACCCTTATTTCTCATTTAACTGGTATAGCGCAACACAAAAATTAAAGAACTTACACAATTCTAGTCTATGGACATGTTAACATATTACGGGAATATCAAGGAGCCAAAATAAAAATGACGATTTTGGGCTGATTGTGTCGCTTCAAGATTAGTGTAGTAGGCCTTTATAGTGCACATGCGGTTAAAAAATTCCTAAGTCAAAGCATTTTGAAGTTATCACGCCTACAAGCCATTTTGGTTCTGTGGCCTGATGAGCTTGAAATAAGGTCAAGGTCACTGAATATCAAAATTGACCTTAGGATTAGTGTAGTGCACAGGTGATTAAAAAAATGGGTCAAGGCATTATGAAGTTATTGCGCTTACAAGCCAATTTGGTTTCTGTGCAGGGTGATCAACATAAAATATTACTTTAAGTTATATTATTATTCAACCATTTTCCCGCCCCTTTGATAAGCTGGTAAAAAAAGATTAAAAAACAATTATAGTCATGCTTTGAGGGCTTAAGGAAGTCTGAAGATAACTAAACTTGTATCAATAATCTTTCTTTAAATAATAGAATAATAGTAGAATACTATTATCATATAAGCACTACATGTATATGCATATGTACATCATGTACATGAACAGCTGTCATACCTGCTCTCCTACATCAAGTGTTATCCAGCCTACAGTCATTGTTGATGAGTATTTTAGATTACCAGTATTATCAACATCTGACTGTCAACAATCTGCAGTTTAAACCAAAATTCTGAAAAAAAAGTAAAAAATCTGTCATGGTTTAATAGAGAAGTTTCACCCTAGACTTAGTCGTCAAAATTTGACGTCTACATGTCAGATTCTGAAGTCTGAAGTCAATACCCGCACTGTAAGAATGAAAATATTTATAATTGTCGTAGCCCTATACCACAGGTATTGAAATAGAGCGGGACAAGCTAACTAAGTAATTTATGATGATTTCAAATAGTAAAAAACTTTGGTATCAATGTTTTGCATAAAAGTGTTTCAGAGCTTTAAGGGTCAATATCTGGGAGACAAATCATCATTACCATCTGATTACTGAATCGAGTAAATATGAAATTCTGGGGAGATAACCACTTGCTCAACAACTCTGACAGTAAACTGGTAAAAGCGGTCAATAAAGGTTCTGTCATTTAGTGTGGGTAGATAGGCCTAAATCTCATAAATTTTAAAATTGTCCAATGAAATTATGCGGATCCTTTTTTGGTAAAGTTCTACCTTCATGCTAAAAGAAATATGAAAAAAGAAAATCTGAGCTAAATTATAAAACGTCCAAAAGTTGTGACTTCAATGTTGCAAATTTCAGCAGGGATACAGAATCCAACAAGAGGCCTGTGAAGTCCTATAAATCATCCCCCACTATAAATTGGGTTAAGAGTTTTTGCGGTCACAAATATTTTAAAAGTCGAATTGTGGTGGCCATTTTAAATTTTAGTAAAATCACCTGCACATTTACAGGTGGTGGGTAGTGTGATTGTATAATGTGAATTATTTATGACTTTAATTTTTGAGTTTTTGCGCCCACAAAAAATTATGAAGCTCATCCATGGCGGCCATTTTGTAACTAAAAATGTCAATAAAATTGTCAGTCAAACCTTTAAAAAATCACCTGCACATCTCCATATCATGGGGAATTTGATTGTAAAATTTAAATAAATTCCGACTAAGTTTTTGCACACACAAAAAAATTGAAGTTGATCCGTGGCAGCCATTTTGAATTTCAGCAAAACCTTATATCATATATCATATATCCATATTGTGGGGAATAAAATTGTAAAAATTGAGTAATTTCTGACTTTAAGTTTAAGAGTTTTTGTGCCACAAAAAAATTTGGATTTGATCCGTGGCCGTCATTTTGAATTTCAGTAACACCATGAAAAAATCACCTGCACATCTCCATATGGTAGGGAATGTCATAATAAAATTTAAATAATTTCTGATTTTAAGTTTTAGAGTGTTTGCCTCACAAAACATTTTGGAGTTGACCTCTGGTGGCCATTTTGAATTATGGTAACATCTCAAAAAATC
This sequence comes from Flabesymbios commensalis, assembly GCA_964017125.1. NCBI lineage: Eukaryota > Metazoa > Annelida > Polychaeta > Terebellida > Flabelligeridae > Flabesymbios > Flabesymbios commensalis. The sequence continues at coordinate 31,251,685 of OZ024916.1, read as the reverse complement.
ACTTGCACACCCCAGGTGGCTAGGAATGTGATAAATGAATGGAATGTGTTAAAATTTCAAAAAAAAATTGACCACTAGTTTTTGAGTTTTTGCATACACAAAAAAACGTGCCCCTGACATATGATGAAATCCTGGCGTGACTAAAATCCCCCTTCCACTACGGGTGGGGAATACAAAATTACCCAGACACTTGAACTTTTTTGAAGCATCTGAAATGAACTATGGAGATGAATAATATTGAGTTTTAGTTTTAGATACAGCAGGGCAGCCAATGAGTGCCCCACAATACAGTAATTGTAGCAAATATAGGCCTACCAAATATGCATATTTGGTAGGCCTATATTTGCTACAATGCCCAAATTTGTGAATGTTATGTATAACATTCACAAATTTGGGCATAGACTACCCTTTTTCATGGAATGGGTCATGAAAGAAAAAAAATTGATGGATTTTCATACTTATGGCTAAAAAACTTCCATTTTTACCCTCGGTGCGCCTCATGAGAAAGCGTAAGGCAGACAAACAAAATTTCACCCAGGTTTAACTCTGGGCAAACTAGTGCAGCCTTCCCCAAGTATCTCAATTCTTAGAGATTCCCACATGGCCTCGATCATTACCTCCAGAATTTCCTTATAGGGCAGTGGACATGCAAAGTCTATTTTCATTTTTTGCATTATTTTACAAAATTAAAGGAATGGAACCTGTGTAAAAAATATCAGAAGGGGCAACATATCATGCCTGTTCCACTTTCTTCTTCAAGCATTTGTTGCAACTATTATTAAATTAAAGGTGAGAGCTGGTACTGCCCATCACTTTTCGTAATTGCAAGAAATCTAATGATGGGAACCATCAGAAAAGGTGATAAAAGTGCAATTCCAAACAAAAAACGCTTTTAATTCTACAATGAATTTCGCGGATTTCTCAGTCAATTATCAACCAATTTTCATGAGTATTTAAGAAGTTAGAACATTTGACATGTAGTAAATAAATAAAAATGTGCCCTCTTTAAACCCATTAGCTTCGTCTCACAATTTTATCCCATGTCAAATGGTCTAGCTTCTAAAATAGCCTACTTATCAAAACTTCGCGAAACTTTCAGGGTAGTCACGACAATTAACTGACTAACTGAAAAATCCGTGAAATTCAATAATCCTGGCTGATGAATTTAACCCTTACAGAGCGGGGATACACTTTAGTCGTCATAATCCAGTGTTTCATCTAACTCTATCAAACATGGCGCAGCGCAATGTTGCCTTTTGTGAGAGCCATGTTGCCCTTCATGAGCGCCATGTTGCCCTTCTTATATCCAGACAGTAAAATGCCTCTTTGAACTGTTGTTGTTACGTCATATTCAACCCACCCAGGCCATTGTCACAGTGAAAAACACTCAGTCACTGAAGTCACACCTATGACGCAATGCCTGATAATTGCCTGTGTACATAGTGGTAATTCTCAGAAACTGAACGGCCTTGAAGGCGTGACCTTGGGTGCAAACTAGGTGATAGAAAGGCAGTTTTGTCCTGATTTTTCACTATGTCAAGTATAAAAAGTAGCGACGCTAAAACACATCTCCCGAAGTAACATTATGCTTTATGTCGCTATAAACATGACAGTCTCATAGGAAAATTATCTCTTTTCTTTTATATATATGTTTTTTTCACTCTGGAGAGATTGTTTGTAGGCTAAAAACGAAATTTATTCAACACGGGAGCACAACTTTTAGGAGTGCTGTGTGTAAGTTGCCATGGTGGCACGTATGACCTCGTGTGTTCAAAGCCAATCATGTTGCTGTCTTGTTGTGTGTCACACCATGCACTCGGGGTCATGAGGTCAACGCATGATAGGCGCGTGGACATGTACTGCTTAGCACATAAAATCAGCCATGTTTTTAAACTTTGTCTGCAATTTGCGTGCATATAATATAATTTTTTATGGTTTTCAGTGTTTCTATTTGCGGCTAAATATATATTAAAATACACATTGGTTTTGAAATGTTATGTTATGACGCGATTCTGGCAAAAACGTGGATTTTCAAGGAGATGTCCCAACTTTCTGACATTAAATCAGTACATTGAATTATAAGGCCAAAAAAAATGTATGTTTGTTTCCGATTTGTTGTCATTTTAACCAATGGGTAGGTAGGAAATTTATTTTATTTTATTTTTTATTTTATTTTTTGTCACTTCAACTAATCGGTAGGTAAGAATTATTTTTTATTTTATTTGGCGCCAAATTCACTTCCATGCATGTCTTATCTGTACATTACGTAACGATTTTTTTGTTTCTTGTATGTTTTTTGACCCCTCCTCTCCTTTTCGTAACATTTTTTTTAGTTACTTTGACTACAGCCAGTAACTCATCCCTTAACTTATGGATTTCCTATAAAAAAAAAAATAAAAAAAATTTGGGGGGGGGGGGGGAAATCCTCAAAATAAATCTGGGTCGCACATGTTTTGATAGGGTCGGTCGGAAATCGGAAACAAACAATATTTTTTTTCAGGCTTAATCCCTCTGACAGCCCAGGCGTTGTTATCACCTAGTAGCTATCCCGCAGTAAATGCTGACCTGTGATGACGTAACACGGTTTCTGAGAATAACTGGCATGTTTACATACCTAACTGATTCTAATGATACCCTTAATTGTGGAGGGTGGGTGTTGGAAACGCCTAATTGGGTGCCCGGTGTGCATGATAAGGTGCCCCTAATGATAGGTGGCGCCATGCCCCTTCTAAATCCTAGATAAAACACTGATAATCTGACGTCTGACGTCAGATTATGACAACTAAAGTCTATCCCCGCACTGTAAGAGTAAAAATATTTCTATTGGTTGTAGACCCATAATAACATAACATTCAAATGAACCAGAAAGAGCTAACTAAGACATTTATGATGATTTCGAATTGAATACAACCCTTTGAACTCCATGGTTTTTTTTTAATTAAGCACTTTAAGGGTTAATCATTAATGTGAATCTTACTAGTCTATAAAACAATTATTAAAACGCGACCAACATATACTGATAGTGATATAGCCTATAGGGTTCTACTATAGTACAATAGTTGCAGTCAACTTCCACCAGCGTTGGGTGTTTTTCGCTGATTTCTCAGTCAATTCTAAATCAATTTCCATGAAATTTTGCAAGCACCCTTTTCAACTATTCCGGTGCCTACCCTGAAAATTTAGTGAAATTTGAATGAGTATTTCAAAAGTTAGACCATTTGACATGTAGTGGAGTTTCGTGAGTGAAGCTGATAGCGTGCAATGGGTTTATAGAGGAGCATCATAATTCGCAAAAACTACATATACAGATATATGTAAATGGTCTAACTTTTAAACTACATAATATTTTCCCCTGAAATTTTCAGGGCAGGTGCCGTAAGACTAGAAACTAACGCTTGTCAAATTTCATGAGAATCGGAGGGAAATTGTTTGAGCAATGAGCGAAAAACATGCAACGCGAAAGTGACAGATTTAAAGGGACTGGCCCAGGCTAAAATCATCAAAAAATCGGTGATTTTATTTTGTCTTCTTAATATGACAATATGATGTAAACATGTCCATAGACTAGAACTGCGAAAGTTTTTTAATTTTTGTGCTGCGCAGTTAGGCTAGATATAGAGACGAAAATCCTGATTTCTAATTATTGACAACCATGTCAAAAATTAGAAATACGGGAATTTCGTCTCTATATCTAGTCTAACTGGTGAATGCGCAGCAGAAAAATTAAAAAAATTTAGCAGTTCTAGTCTATGGACATGTTTACATCATATAGTCATATTAAGAAACCAAAATAAAATCACCGAATTTTTCGGTAGGTTTAATTACATGAATAACCATGAATAACCATGAATAACGCGAAATAGCACGAAATAACTGGCAATACTGTATGAAAATGGTGGTATACGTAGGTAATATAACATACATTTATATTTATGATAGTAGTATATGGCTTAGGTCGTAATAATAACTTGTAATCAGGGTGTAACGTTTTAGGCTTTAACACAACATCGCCCGTAGTTTATATTTCCCACACTTTGTGTCACCCACGTGCACCTACCTGAACATCTAGTCACCAGGTGGCTCCGAGCTGTAACCCTTTCACTGCTGAATAGTCTAACGAACCCGACAATATTCTTATGTTGAACTATATTTTTGAAAGTATTTGACTAGAACCATTTTATTATTATAGTGTTGACATTTTTATAAATATTAAAAATAGATAACGTTAGATCAAAATCAGGCGTCCATTGTAAGAAAATGTTATATTCAAATTTAAACTAACCTTGTTGTATGCCTATACACATGTAAGAGCGTTGGCCCAATGTTGGGTTGATGTGGGCCTAGCATCGGTTCACAGCTTACAGTTCACATGTTTAATGAGTTAAAATAAGTGCTACGTCATCAAAGTGACCCCCTCCCCCTCAAATATTGTCCCAACAAGAAACCGCTTGACAACTGAGTGATGGCAGCTACTGTGTGATCAGACACTTATGATCTGATCAACACCCCCAATTTGAAAGGGGTGTTGGTGCTTAGTATTGGCGATATGTTGTTTTGTTTTTTTTTGGTTTATGTGCATTTAGTATTATTTCCTTTAGTTTTTTACCAGAAAAGATATAGACCTACATAAGATAAAAAATGTAAACTTTTATATATAATTTTTCAGAGTTTTCCAGAATATCTTTTCGGATGAAAAGTTACCATCGGTAATTAATGCTAAAATAAGATGTTTATTATATTGATTTATCATTAACTGTCGACTGTCTAATAATAATATAGAACTGTCAAAATTGAACAAAAAACCGGTTGATTATATGGCCGGTCTTCGTTACTTAATGATGTAATTACGTCCCAAGTACGAATACTGTTTCACGTCATAACTTCTCCACAACGTACAGCATTTCGTACTTAGGACGTAACTCTGTGAACTCCCATTTACGTCCTTAGAGCGTAAATCATAAATGTAACATTATTAGGATGTTCTGGCGTCATTAGGGTTATTATGACTACGTCCTTAGCACGTCCTCGTTACGTTCATCCATGAATGACGAAAATGGGACCTTAACGAACGTTATATTACGTACAGTGTTTGCAGGGATAACATTAATGATGTTGTCTTTCAAAGACAACATCGTTAAAGACTCTTTGTTGCTTTTGTAGTTTCTTTCATTCTTCCGGTCAATTATATAACCTATCAAACACACAAAATAATTATGAGTTATTCCGCTTCACAAGCGTCGGAGAGGTTTGTTTATGTGACACCAAGTGACTAATCGATAATTATCTTTGTAGACGGCGACACCTAGTGAGACGTTATGGAAACATGTGAACAATGGTAGCCATTACCGCAACGTTGCCGAAATAACATCGACTAAAACCCATCTAGCCGATTATTAAAGCCTATATTATTATAATTCAAGCAGCATAACGATTGCACTCATCAATGAAAATGTTATGCTTGTCTTTAAAAACAATTATAAATGCTATTAACAGTCATTTCGTGTTATTCATGGTTATTCATCTATTTAAACCAACCCGAATTTTTGATGATTTAACCCTGGGCCAGTCCCTTTAGGCTTTAAAGTGTTTTTTACTTATAGTTATAATAAGTAACGTTAGCATAGACTAACTTGTTTTTTATTTTTAATCTGTTTCATTTGAAGGATAAATGAACATGTGTTGACTCACAGTTGAGAATGAATAACATAATTTGCAAATGTAGTAGTCTAGGTCTAATAGGCTACGCCTGGCTATGCCTAGTCCAAGCTGGGGACTCTTGCGCGAGGCAAAGTGGATCAGCCTGATCTAGGCTATGCCCAGCCCTTGACTATTTCCCTCTATTATCGCTCACACGGAATGGCCGAGATGGGCGTGGCAACGGGTGCAAATGACAAGACTCAGTAGACTCTATATATGTCTAACAAGTAACGGCTATTTTTGTTTTATTTAAATATTCATAATATTGTGTATTGAGTTATATAAAAAATCAGCTATTAGGCAATGATTTATTACTTAGATCTAGGCCTACACATACTAAGTGATTTCCGATCACAAAGTCTACTGTTGTGTAAACAAATCATTCGAAACCGTCGAGTTTTTTTTCTAAAAGTTCGCTGTTGATGAAGCTGTGGATTTCCTCAAGGCACTTTGCTCTGGGGACTCAATGTGGTCTTGTGTATGGCGGAAGAACGCGCATTGTGTGGCCCTACGCGAAAGTTAGTAGCATCGACTAACTGGTGTTAGCCAGGCCGCCATGAACGTGATCGCCAATAGTCACATTGAGAGATGACAAATAAGGATTTTAAACACTGGGGTGGTACCGTAAACTGAGGTGATTTTGACCCTGTTGGGGGGACTTTGGCTCAAATGAAAAAAGAGACAAATATTATTTTATAACGTCACAATAAAAATATCTATGATATTTGCATTGTTTTATTGATGCTGGGATACCCATAGGTTTGTGTGTGCACCATGTCCTTTTTTTTATCAATTGTATTGTACAGAGGTATAGGCACCTCCAGGAAGGTCACCAAGTTAAAATACGTGTTTTCTAGACCTGCAAAAATTACACTGGGTTAGGTAATATATTGAAACTTATGTCCTGAGCAGTCATGCTCACCATTGCTTTTAAATCACCAACTATTTCAGTTAATTTTCTTTACACAATTTTTTTTTTTAAATATGTTTTGGCGTAGTTTTTGGGTGACTTTGGCACAATATTAAGAAAGAAGAAAATTGGATTACGTTGGTTTGAAATGCTTAAGCACATTTATTTTTTCTGAGATAACGTATTTAGATTTCAAAATCTTTACGTCTGATGGTTAATTAAGTTGAACTGTTCTTTTTTTAGCATTATCTGATTATATTTCTGTTTAAAATCACGTTTCAATATTTCGGGCCAAAGTCACCCCATGTCGAAACCATGCACAGCTGTCATCACGTTTCAATTTGTTGACAGCTTGGATCATTCCGAGAGGTCAATCGGAAAAAAGGCATATATATATATATATATATATATATATATATATATATATATATATAAAAGACGAGTTGTAAGCATTGACCTAGTGTTGGGCCAACGTCTTGTTCCTAATACAATCTAGTAGCGTTGACCCGGCGTTGAGCCATTGAGCCAACTCTGTGGTCCTATTGCAGGACAGGGGCGGTCAGTGATTGCCGTGGAGGTGGGTTAAAGTACAGGTGACATAATAGCCGGGATGGTGTTGTCTTCCGCACAATCGTCAGTGCAACACTGGACCAGCATCTGGAGATGGTGGACCAACGTTGTACCAATGCGGGGTACAAAAGCATTGATGTGGGCTGTATTCAGATGGTACAATAATTGGGCCAATACTGTGTCTTGCATGTTGTAGTTGGCGCGATGCCGGCCCAGCATCCTAAGGTGGTAGACCGACATCATGCCAACGCCTGGTTCAGATGGTAATGTGACATCTACTGTTGAGAGGTGATTTGGGTATACAGCCACTAGGTTTGTGCGCGATACTTCTCTATCACCTCTATCACCCACCTTTCACAGTGATTATGACTTGGCTTAAGAGCGGTAACTGATTACTGAGGTGTAGCTAGTTACCGCTTTTTGCCTGGTGATAGTGGAGAGTCTGAGCGTTTCTGGTTTTGTAGGTGACCATGTGAGCCAACAATTATATTAATTTACGTTTCTAGTGAATGTAGCCATATACGGTCGCCTATAGATAAAGGCCCACCCGCTTGGGGTGACTTTGTCTCAAGAAAATAAGTTACTTCGGTACCGGTAACTTTAAAAAGTAATTTTAAATAGATATAATTCTATAAAAGCACTTGACATTCTGACGTAATTGTTTTGAAATTTTAAATAAGGTAATCTCGAGAAATGTAAATGTTCTGGACCAACTGAAGTGAAAAAGTTTGTGATCCAAAACTGAGGGTGACTTTGGCCCGAAATAATTAATTTGGGGTGTTTAAAGTCATGGGGATTCATAATGACTTTCGAAAGTTTGGCAGACACGCAAGTCAGAAGTCCATAACACTTGAAGCTTGATACAGTTTTATCAAGACACAGAAGTCAGGCAGCTGCTTTACAGTATACAGAAAATAAAAACGACCCTCTCGGCTAGGGTGAGGCTTTAGCAGTGACTCAAAACCCCTCAACCTTACACTATAAGCTGAATGCATTTGTTGATTAGGGACATGCCTATCCCATACGTCTTTCAAATTTTCAAATTTCAAATATTTCAAATGTGGGGCGGGGGCCCTAGGGTAGTGGTTAGCACCGCTGCCTTTCACGCCAGAGTCCGGGGTTCGGTTCCCGGTCTCGGCGGTTTGAAAGAAACAAAATTGTTTCTTCCCCATCCACGTGTGAAAGTTAGTATTGTGGGGAGCCTCCGTGACCGAGAGGTAGCGTGCTCGGCCTCAGACCGCCAGGGCTCGAATTTCGAGTCCTGTGTCTGGAGGACAGTGTCATCTCAATCATCTCACCATCCTCAGGAGGTTCTCCTGGCCCAGTTTAGCCTATATGTGCACAAAGGTGGCCTAAAGCCCGATTCATTTCATTTCATTTCATTTTCAGGCAGCTGCTTTACAGTATACAGAAAATAAAAACGACCCTCTCGGCTAGGGTGAGGCTTTAGCAGTGACTCAAAACCCCTCAACCTTACACTATAAGCTGAATGCATTTGTTGATTAGGGACATGCCTATCCCATACGTCTACTGCATTTTTCAAGTCGTCTCACAATGTATGCTTCAAAAATAAAAGTTTTCAAATCAACAAATGTCTTAATTAGATCTTAGGTCACAGCATATGGATAACAGCAGCACCATCAAATAACTCAGCATCCACCTGTGGATAAAAAAGTGGAATCCCCTGATTTTTTTGTGATACTTGGAGATACTATATAGTAGGTTTAGCGCATTGTCTTATCTGATCCATATTTGTTAGTGATGGAGAACACACTTGGTTTTTGTACTGAAAAAAATGTGTCAAATCTGACAAGGACTATATAATCTTGAGAAAAGGGAACAATTTGCTTTTAGTGCCACAACCTGGTAATTAGTGTTGGTATGTGATTTCTTAGGGTGTTTTCAAAATAGTGAACATTTGTTCTTTGCCATGTGTCAGCGACTGGCTTTTGACAAATAATTTTTTTGATTTGAGATACCATACTGTTCCTTACGACAGGTTTTAATATATTGTACTAAATGCACAACTGATGGATCCATGACAATCTTTCAATGTCCAAACAAGATAGATCATTATCTTTATCTAAAAATGGGTTTCCCATTTCTTCCCATCACCCTGATCATATATTTTTGGAAACTCAATTTGAACAGACGAAGTCTGTTCGGGGTGTTTACTATCCCTCCCTACATGTTGTGTTTACTCAAGCTTTTTACGTTTTCTTTTATATGTTTCAGACCATGGGACCAAAGATAATTTTGAAAGCTCCTCTTTATAGAAATGGATGAACTGGACAACATGCAGACGCAAAACGTGAGGTTTATCAAATGGTGTAATATGAGCTTAGCATTACAGAATGTTACGGTGTTGCCATCCATCGATTCTATTCCACCCCCTGTATATTTTGTTGGGGTACTAAACGATCCCTGCCAAATACTGATTGACGCTGTTCAATTATCTGACAAACATAATAAAGCAATACATTTGAATTTTTGTGTATTTTCAAATTTGAATTTCTGTGTATTTTTGGGCGGGGGCCCTAGGGTAGTGGTTAGCACCGCTGCCTTTCACGCCAGAGTTCGGGGTTCGGTTCCCGGTCTCGGCGGTTTGAAAGAAACAAAAATGTTTCTTCCCCATCCACGTGTGAAAGTTAGTATTGTGGGGAGCCTCCGTGACCGAGAGGTAGCGTGCTCGGCCTCAGAACCACCCTCAAGATTTTATTGCTAAAAGAGACTGTTACAAACAAATCGAGATCCGAACAAACCACGAATTACATAGCTTGGGATTCGCCTAAGATTAATAATCTATTTTGTGTCCGATAAAAAGAGCTTTCATTTTACGAAAACTCTGTATTTATCGTACAAAAAACAGACACATAAAATGGGGAAAATTTGTTTATTAAAAATAAACATCAAATTAAACGACTACAAATAAAAAGGGCTTCACTTCAAATGTTGTTAATGTAAACGTGGTTGTAACAGAGTGAAGCCCTAAGACCAAAATAGGTATAAATTTACTTGACAGTCAGTTAACAGGATTAACCAGTGAATATTTATACATGTCTCTAATTGATCTAATCTACTATGAATATTTATACATGTCTCAAATTCATCAAATCTACTAGGACTATTTATACATGTCTCTGATTGATCTAATCTACTATGAATATTTATACATGTCTCTGATTTATCTAATCTACTATTTAAATGTGAACTTTGACTCTTGTATCATTACAAACAAATTAGATAATATCAACCAAACTATCAATAACAATCTAGTAATTGTTCACACAAAACCAAACCTATCAATAACAATCTACTAATTGTTCACATTAATATATTAATGAACATTGACTCTTGTATCATTACATACAAATTACATAATATTGACAAAATCTATCAATAACATTATTAAACAAGATTATCTGTTGTTGAGGAGGGTATGAAAACGGCACACAGACACAAAGTGTCTGACCCCCACAACACAAACTTACGAATGCATCGTAAGAGCACATATGAATTCCAACCTCTCATCTGTCTAATCTACCATTACTTGCGGCATCAAAAACAACACTAATTCTAAATAGTGAAGTGCTATATAGTCTGAAATTTAGTTTTTAAATTGAAATTAGGATGTCTACAGAAGTGAAACTTGAAATTTACATGTAATGAATAGATAACCAAATAATTAAAATTTCCAAATGTAGATAATAAGGGACACATTATCATAACATCTACTGTATTTATAATTCCTGAAGCAAGTCTGAGTAGTGTTTTGACTGGCTGGATTTATATGTCAGTGGAATTTTATTTTCTGTAAGTGTAAAATCCGACCACAGAAGTATACAGACCTCATTTTGAGCTGACCTAGGTATTGCAGACACACTTTGAAAACATAAGAAGACCACAAAACATAGATTTAGAAGGATTTGAAGCAAATTAGGAACATGAGGAAATGGTCCACATCTTGAGTATTGCTGTATTCACTAAAAATGTTGTTTACATATACATTCAAAAGCAAGATCTAAAGAATTCTAAAATATATTATAATAATAATAATTTCTTATCACGCAGTTATTGACGAAAAAGCAAAATTTTAGCTTTTTCTTCTCTTCTACGGGAGAAGAAAAAGGACATAAATCATTCACATTCAAAGTAATTCCACCTGTAAGAATGAGCTTGTGGATATTGTATCAAAAACCGACTGGCGAAATCGGGTTGGCAAATCACTCCCCATCATGTTTTCCATTGTTAGAACAGCTGGCGCAAGTCCTGCCGAACTAACAAATGGAAAATCATATATTTGGTTCTTCACAAAGTTTATTGCATCTGGCGCAAGTCCGGATGCATCCTGCCCATCCTTGCAAGCACTGATTTCAGCAGCTGGCGCAAATCCTGATGCTAGAATAAACTAATTCCACCTGTAAGAATGAGCTTGTGGATATTGTATCAAAAACCGACTGGCCGAAATCTGGTTGGCAAATCACTCCCCATCATGTTTTCCATTGTTAGAACAGCTGGCGCAAGTCCTGCCGAACTAACAAATGGAAAGTCATATGTTTGGTTCTTCACAAAGTTTATTGCATCTGGCGCAAGTCCGGATGCATCCTGTCTATCATTACTAGCACTGATTTCAGCAGCTGGCGCAAGTCCTGATGCTAGATTAATCAAGCTAGACATAGAGCATCATGTAGTTGGCGTATAAGGCATGCAATAATTACTGCGGCCTGTAACAACTGGCCAAGTCTTGTTGTAACTGACCTTGTATTTATTGACTAATAATATGTTCTTGCAGTAGTTTAATTGAATAATTATATTGCTTTTACCTTACACTCCTACACTTGGATACTCTTCCGAATTATTTCAATTTACAAATTATTTATTATATATATATATATATATATATATATATATATATATATATATATATAAGTAAGAATGATGAAAGATTTAATTCATGTGGCCATTTTTTTTTTTTTTTTTTTTTTTTTTTTTTTTTTTTAATTATTATTTAATTTTAAGGCAGCTGGATCACTAAGCTTTACAAAACAAACAACAAAGAAGAAAACTTAGAAAGAAAAAGGTGACCCAAAACATAATTTCGTAGGATCCACTTGAAACCTAAGGTCACTTTGGCAAAGCCAGAGAATGGCCTACAGGAAAACCAGCCCCTGGGATTATTCCAGAGTCATCACAAATTGGCATAATTGCATTAATTATATAGAATGAAATCAAGAGATTATCAACTATATCTCTTCTCATTAATTTAAATTATTACTGATGAGAACGTTAAATCTTAACTTCCTAACATGAATTATTTTCAAATATCCTTATGAGCACTAATATTGTATATTTTAATTTGAGATTAAGAGTAGCTGGTATGTATGCTTCATTGACCACCAAAGTAACAAAAAAGAAAACTCCAATCAAAGAGGAAAGGTGCCAAAAACATAGTTTTGACAAAGACCTATCTGAAACCGAAAGCTGTACTGGCGAGGCCAGAAAATAGCCCACAGGAAACAAATCCTGACAGAAATCAGTGGGTCCACCACAAATTGGCATCAGCCAATGTGATTATCGCCTCCAGAGTTTATCAATTCTTGCTAAATCAAATCCTAGAAACAATAATTGCTCCTCTTATTTAATTATATTATTTGTAAATTTTTTGCCCTACAAATCACACGATAAAATGTACCCAAAAAATTTAAGTAACAAAGATGAAACTCCAAAAAATGAGGAAAAAGGTCAAAAACATATGTTCCTGACAACAAGACCTATCTGAAACCCTATAAAGCCGCAGTGGCAATGCCAAAGAATGGCCCACAGGAAAAACAGTTCCTGAAAGGAATCAGTGAGTCAACCACAAATTGGCATAAATACATAAAAGCAGCCAAAGTGGTTATCGCCTCCAGAGTTAATCAATTTTTGTTAAACAAATTCTCTGAGACAATTATCATTGATTTAAAAAATTAATATTGTCTATTGCATTAAAGTGAGCGCCATCACAAATGTTTACTCAGCGAATCACAACAAGAATCAATCTTCTTAACAAGATAATTTATAAAGTTGACCAAGCAAATCACACGATAAAATGTACCCAAAAAAATTTAAGTAACAAAGATGAAACTCCCAACCACGAGGAAAAAGGCCAAAAACATATGTTCCTGACAACAAAACCTATCGGAAACCCCATAAGGCCGCAGTGGTAATGCCAGAGAATGGCCCACAGGAAAAACAGTTCCTGAAAGGAATCAGTGAGTCAACCACAAACTAGCATAAATGCATAAAAGCAGCCAAAGTGGTTATCGCCTCAAGAGTTAATCAATCTTTGTTAAACAAATTTTCTGACACAATTATCGTTGATTTATAAAATAAATATTGCCTATAGCATTAAAGTGAACGCCATCTCAAATGTTTACTCAGCGAATCACAACAAGATAACATAGTACTTTTTCAACTGAATGAAACCAAAATTTTTATGTGACAAAGATGAAACATTTTCCATCCCCCTTGACATATTAAAATTTATCCAAATTTGGATGCAAAAATGCAAATGATTTTTTCGTTATGTCATTCCACAAATGTTTGATAAATGAGGAACCGACCAGTGTTACGCTGCAGTTATAAGAGTTCTTGTTTTATGCTCAATTTGTTAAATTTGATAATTTAATAACAATGGAAATTAACGATTGAAACGAAGAATGTGTGAACGATAATGTAGGGTTTTGAGACTGACTAGACCACATGAAAAGCCAACAATGTCAATGTGACAAAGATAAGGGTCATAATCCAAATAATTGGTCTGACAGATTCAATAATAACCACGCAAAGCTATTATCAAATATATACACAAACTATTAAAATTATTTGTAACATAAATTTCCTTTATAGAATCATATAGTCATATAAAATAAAGTATAGACAGCTAAAATTTTTAAATGTGCAATTGGTTATCGCCCCAATAAGTTCATCGATTCTTGTTATTTTAAATCAAATTTCAGAAACAACTATCACCACTCTCATTGATTTAAATTAAATCAAAATCATATGGTCATTGTGCTTTTAACTTAATTTAAAGTTAACACTAGCGCTTAAATTCCTAAGATTGTATATTTTTTAGTCTACATTTTATTGAAATCATGAAAGAACAGTCCAAACCAAATTCAATCCAGATGAATTTTGTATTATGAATTTGTCGCTCCAAAAATATGTCACTGTCAGTGACTGGAAGTGCTGCCGACTATTACACTAATAATGACGCTGCAACCAGTCTAATGGTAGACTAGTCTACATCGTATATTTCAATATTTTAATTTTTTATTTCATGAAATGATACAAAAAGCGATTAGACTAGGCCTATATACGTTTTTGTAGACAGCTACAATTTTTTTTTTTTTTTATGTGAAATGTCTAGAATTAGACTTAAAATTAATTAGACCAAAGTCTAGTCCTAGCCCTGGCCTACTGCAGCTAGGCCAGGAGCCTATGGCAATAATAGAGTAGAGTCTATAGAGTATACTAACACTAACACTACAGTAACAGTTAAGAGTAACAGTTAGAGCCGAGTCTAGACTATAAATAGACTCGAGTAACTTTGACATTTAATTAACAGCGCGTACGGATAATACTATTATTAATAGTTAACAAAAACACGAATTCAACGTGAGCGATAATATAAGAATTTTTGAAGTTGACCATGTGACTGGACCGATGTCGGGGATGATCGATCGAAGTCAATCTAAAAAACCACTGACACATGGTTGAACATATTCAAAAACAATGCGAAACTATATCTAACATATAAAAGAACTATTGAAACGTATTTGAAATGCAAGATTTTCTTGATAGACATAGAATCTGCTATATAAATTTATATTTCTTTCGGATTAATTTTTGGTTTGAACCACCCTCAAGATTTCATTGCTAAAAGAGACTGTTACAAACAAATCGAGATCCGAACAAACCACGAATTACATAGCTTGGGATTCGCCTAAGATTAATAATCTATTTTGTGTCCGATAAAAAGAGCTTTCATTTTACGAAAACTCTGTATTTATCTTCATACTAATTGCAAAACCTATTTGGTATAATATATTCAAAACACCTACTGTATCCCCGCGCACAAACATGCATGTAGACCTACTTATAAGTAAAAAACGCATGTTTTAGGGATGTTTTAAAATTGTTTTATGTTCGAATATAAGTGCATGCACTTGTTTTTAAAAACTGAGTGTACCCTTCTGAATAGAAATTGTGTCGCCAAATCTGACATCTTAAACGACAAGAATAAATTAGTCTTTTAAGTCACATTAAAGGAATCACCCCCCTAACATCCACCCCATTTTATTCATATTATTTTTAATTTTATTTTTTTTCGTCATAGTTATTGTGTGTATTTATGTATTTCTGATTTTATTTTATCTATGGACATACAATCGCCATTGTGTGAATATATAATGTTACTTTTGAGCCGACATGAAGGCGACTTTTATGGAATTGCTTATAGTATGCATTCATATTTTTTGCGACTTCCGTATAAGGAGGTCATATTGTTGTGCATTTGCTCGGTCACATTATAGTATTGTATCGATGTGCCGAAGTTTAAAATAATCATGATAATAGGATGAGTGTTTAATATGTTTGGATATATACATGTGTCATACTACACTTTTGTATTTGCACTTGCACATGCACTGAGGAGACACTGACTTTAGCTTTGTAGCTATTTGTAAATACTCGTAAAAATGCATGCCTTTTTCTTAAAATATGTTTTGTGTTCGAATATAAGTGCATGCACCTGTTGTCGAAAACTAAGTGCATCTTCAAATATAAGTTCATGCACGTTTATTCGTGGGGTTACGGTAGTCGGTTGCTTCTTTAGTAATTATAATTACATGAAATTAATTCAACTAGTGAAAATACCTAAACCAGAAAGCACTTGAAGACATAATTATGTGATCTGCGTCGCATAATTAGGTGGCATGTAGACCCCTATCGACAATCAACTTTTTTCAAATATTATCAGATAAAAAGTTAGTTTTTAGCGGCTTTGACTTTTCGATTTACTTTTTTTTTAGGTTGTTTTGGAGGTCTCATTGATAATCTGCGTTTAGTTTGTCTTCGCACGGCGGTTGTTAGTAAAGTCTCATCACATCGATGCAGCATGTCAGAAGTCACAGTGTCATTTAATAACAACATATCGAATTCCTGCTGGCGGACAATATAATCAAAACCTGCAAAACACCCATAAAGAGAGTGAAACTGAGGATAGACTCCGGTTTAGAACCAAACCATTCCATGATTTCACTTTCTGTGGCACCAAGTCGGACATTTTTGGGCGTCTTGATAGATACACTTGAATCTAAATGAGATGTATCTTTTATTGGTGGTGTCATTATGATATTGCGTTCACTGTTTAATTTTTTCAATGTTGTAGGTACAAGATGGTGTCTTAGAAACACGTGTTCTCTGTATTTATTCTTGAAACTTCGATCAAATTCAGCAATAGAGTAGAAAAATGACAATGACCCTCTACGAAAATCAGGATCGTTTATGTGGAATTCAGGAAGTATGAGGGTCCTATTGAGTAGAAGACCCAGAGCAAGAGCTGTCTTCAGGGCCATCTTTTCCAACTGTAATATTTCGATTAGCCCCCACGTACAATTGGATTGTCGTATACTAAATACAGTCTTTTGAGATCACTGTAATATCCATCTGTTTCGTGCAGCCACAGTAAGTGTTCCCTGAATCTGTAGACTTTAGCTTCTCGCGACACAATCCAGCTGTTGTGGATTGCAATAATTTCTGAATCAGGATTATCCCCTGCGAACGTCCTGTTTCCGTCCATAAAATACATCATTCCAGAAGAAAATAATTCCACTGGCTGCTTTAACACACGTATCACATTGCCCTCAGCTGTTGACATAAAAATGGTATTTTATTACAATTGTTTACCTGTTTACAAAAGGTAACATTACTAAAATTAGATATGTTATCAACCTTCTGAACATCCTCTGTATTCTTCTGATTTTTATTCAAACGGTGGTGAATAAAATTGATTAAACCAGACCCAAGAATAATATAAGTTTACCGAGCTGGTTTCATGTTGGGACACCGTCACAAACAATAGCCCAACAATACGAACACAGGCGCATAAAATGGATGCCCTTATTGTGAGGGGCTATACCAACTTTGTTTTGTTAATTTTTTTATCATAGCATCTTTACACAGGTAATTTTATTTCAAAAATGTCATGTGGGCATACGAAGGGGTGGTAAAAGGGTCGACCTATTCAATGCCGCATACTATTTACAGAGCACTGTGTAACCTGTTGTTGCCAAACACAGATGGCACGCGCGTCTCAAAATGCCGACAGCTCACGACACAGGTGTCTGTCCACACCCACCCTTCTCCCTCTTTGCCAGCCGGCCAATCACAAGCGCATTCCAATCTGCTGAAATTGAGCGTGGGGGAATGTAACGTCATCCCATCTGCAAAATATACCATGCAAAATAGCAGTGCTTACGGCTGGCAGTGTACATACTATTCTACCCTGCAAAGCTAATAGGCAGCAATTGCTTAATTGACAGGTAAGGAGTTTATGCCATTTGGTTTTCCACGTCAGTATTGCTTTGCTCTATTTTCTAATAGCCAAAGCTAAAATAATGTTTTTAACGTGAAAAAAATGATTGTTCAGTATTATTTGCTTGTCTGTATTTTTTGAATCACAGTTTATATTTGATAAACTTAAAAATGGGCTACAACCAGAACAGAGCTTAAAGGGACATGCCCAGACTAAAATCATCAAAACATCGGTGATTTTATTTTGGCTTCTTAATATGACCATATAATGTAAACATGTCCATAGACCTGAACTGCAAAAAAAAAATTGTGCTGCGCATTTATCAGTTAGGCTAGATATAGAGACGAAATTCCTGATTTCTAATTATTGACAGCCATGTCAAAAATAGGAAATTATTTTTTCGCCACCCCGACCCTCTGGCCAAGGGCGAGAGAGAGAGAGGGATTTTTTCGCTGTCCCCTGGCCAAACCCTGTGCCTCACCATGCGGGGCATACCACGGAGTGAACTTCGAAGATTTTTTTCCCACCCTCGACCTGCTTTTAGTGACACAACCTGGTAATTAGTGTTGGTATGTGATTTCTTAGGGTGTTTTCAAAATAGTGAACATTTGTTCTTTGCCATGTGTCAGCGACTGGCTTTTGACAAATAATTTTTTTGATTTGAGATACCATACTGTTCCTTACGACAGGTTTTAATATATTGTACTTAATGCACAACTGATGGATCCATGACAATCTTTTAATGTCCAAACAAGATAGATCATTATCTTTATCTAAAAATGGGTTTCCCATTTCTTTCCATCACCCTGATCATATATTTTTGGAAACTCAATTTGAACAGACGAAGTCTGTTCGGGGTGTTTACTATCCCTCCCTACATGTTGTGTTTACTCAAGCTTTTTACGTTTTCTTTTATATGTTTCAGACCATGGGACCAAAGATAATTTTGAAAGCTCCTCTTTATAGAAATGGATGAACTGGACAACATGCAGACGCAAAACGTGAGGTTTATCAAATGGTGTAATATGAGCTTAGCATTACAGAATGTTACGGTGTTGCCATCCATCGATTCTATTCCACCCCCTGTATATTTTGTTGGGGTACTAAACGATCCCTGCCAAATACTGATTGACGCTGTTCAATTATCTGACAAACATAATAAAGCAATACATTTGAATTTTTGTGTATTTTCAAATTTGAATTTCTGTGTATTTTTGGGCGGGGGCCCTAGGGTAGTGGTTAGCACCGCTGCCTTTCACGCCAGAGTTCGGGGTTCGGTTCCCGGTCTCGGCGGTTTGAAAGAAACAAAAATGTTTCTTCCCCATCCACGTGTGAAAGTTAGTATTGTGGGGAGCCTCCGTGACCGAGAGGTAGCGTGCTCGGCCTCAGACCGCCAGGGCTCGAATTTCGAATCCTGTGTCTGGAGGACAGTGTCATCTCAATCATCTCACCATCCTCAGGAGGTTCTCCTGGCCCAGTTTAGCCTATATGTGCACAAAGGTGGCCTAAAGCCCGATTGATTTCATTTCTGTGTATTTTATTTTTTTACAATGTGAAAACCACAAATTCACTGTTTCCATAGAATGCCCATATACTATGTTGCTGTAATGTTGGGCCATAGTCTGACTCTGGCCCAAGAATACAACAACATTGGGCAAATGGGTTGTGTTTGTTGTCTATATATGCTGACAATAAACAAGTTCACAGTTATCAGTGCTATGATCTAGATAGGTTTATTAAATTTATATTCTGAGGCGCATCATAAGCATATCTGATTCTCCTCTATGATGGATTTGTATTTGTGATTTGTATTTTTGACGTAGAAATGAATTAGCTTACTATATGCTTTTTTAAAGTTACTGAGATATAATATTCAGTTTAGGCGTGAATCATTGCTATCTGAGAGGGTCCCAGTAAACACAAAACATTTGTATAACATTTGTACAATGCTAAACCAACGTCAAAGACGTTGGGCCAGCGTTGTACAAATGTTATACATGTTTTGTCTTTGCTTGGGTGGTGCTCGGGGTGATGTTTTCGAATCACTATAACTTGTAATTACTGTTCATCGTACATGTTGTACATTCACCTTAATATTATCACTTCAAGTTAACGGACATAATAGAACAAAACGCGGCATACGAAATAGTATGACTACTAAGTAACAGAACAATCAATGACAATACCAAGTGGTTCGGTATTTATAATGTATTCTGTGACTGGATCTGTTCCATATTGTTATTTATCTCAAAGATAAAATCCATAGCACTATTTATCTTCATACTAATTGCAAAACCTATTTGGTATAATATATTCAAAACACCTACTGTATCCCCGCGCACAAACATGCATGTAGACCTACTTATAAGTAAAAAACGCATGTTTTAGGGATGTTTTAAAATTGTTTTATGTTCGAATATAAGTGCATGCACTTGTTTTTAAAAACTGAGTGTACCCTTCTGAATAGAAATTGTGTCGCCAAATCTGACATCTTAAACGACAAGAATAAATTAGTCTTTTAAGTCACATTAAAGGAATCACCCCCCTAACATCCACCCCATTTTATTCATATTATTTTTAATTTTATTTTTTTTCGTCATAGTTATTGTGTGTATTTATGTATTTCTGATTTTATTTTATCTATGGACATACAATCGCCATTGTGTGAATATATAATGTTACTTTTGAGCCGACATGAAGGCGACTTTTATGGAATTGCTTATAGTATGCATTCATATTTTTTGCGACTTCCGTATAAGGAGGTCATATTGTTGTGCATTTGCTCGGTCACATTATAGTATTGTATCGATGTGCCGAAGTTTAAAATAATCATGATAATAGGATGAGTGTTTAATATGTTTGGATATATACATGTGTCATACTACACTTTTGTATTTGCACTTGCACATGCACTGAGGAGACACTGACTTTAGCTTTGTAGCTATTTGTAAATACTCGTAAAAATGCATGCCTTTTTCTTAAAATATGTTTTGTGTTCGAATATAAGTGCATGCACCTGTTGTCGAAAACTAAGTGCATCTTCAAATATAAGTTCATGCACGTTTATTCGTGGGGTTACGGTAGTCGGTTGCTTCTTTAGTAATTATAATTACATGAAATTAATTCAACTAGTGAAAATACCTAAACCAGAAAGCACTTGAAGACATAATTATGTGATCTGCGTCGCATAATTAGGTGGCATGTAGACCCCTATCGACAATCAACTTTTTTCAAATATTATCAGATAAAAAGTTAGTTTTTAGCGGCTTTGACTTTTCGATTTACTTTTTTTTTAGGTTGTTTTGGAGGTCTCATTGATAATCTGCGTTTAGTTTGTCTTCGCACGGCGGTTGTTAGTAAAGTCTCATCACATCGATGCAGCATGTCAGAAGTCACAGTGTCATTTAATAACAACATATCGAATTCCTGCTGGCGGACAATATAATCAAAACCTGCAAAACACCCATAAAGAGAGTGAAACTGAGGATAGACTCCGGTTTAGAACCAAACCATTCCATGATTTCACTTTCTGTGGCACCAAGTCGGACATTTTTGGGCGTCTTGATAGATACACTTGAATCTAAATGAGATGTATCTTTTATTGGTGGTGTCATTATGATATTGCGTTCACTGTTTAATTTTTTCAATGTTGTAGGTACAAGATGGTGTCTTAGAAACACGTGTTCTCTGTATTTATTCTTGAAACTTCGATCAAATTCAGCAATAGAGTAGAAAAATGACAATGACCCTCTACGAAAATCAGGATCGTTTATGTGGAATTCAGGAAGTATGAGGGTCCTATTGAGTAGAAGACCCAGAGCAAGAGCTGTCTTCAGGGCCATCTTTTCCAACTGTAATATTTCGATTAGCCCCCACGTACAATTGGATTGTCGTATACTAAATACAGTCTTTTGAGATCACTGTAATATCCATCTGTTTCGTGCAGCCACAGTAAGTGTTCCCTGAATCTGTAGACTTTAGCTTCTCGCGACACAATCCAGCTGTTGTGGATTGCAATAATTTCTGAATCAGGATTATCCCCTGCGAACGTCCTGTTTCCGTCCATAAAATACATCATTCCAGAAGAAAATAATTCCACTGGCTGCTTTAACACACGTATCACATTGCCCTCAGCTGTTGACATAAAAATGGTATTTTATTACAATTGTTTACCTGTTTACAAAAGGTAACATTACTAAAATTAGATATGTTATCAACCTTCTGAACATCCTCTGTATTCTTCTGATTTTTATTCAAACGGTGGTGAATAAAATTGATTAAACCAGACCCAAGAATAATATAAGTTTACCGAGCTGGTTTCATGTTGGGACACCGTCACAAACAATAGCCCAACAATACGAACACAGGCGCATAAAATGGATGCCCTTATTGTGAGGGGCTATACCAACTTTGTTTTGTTAATTTTTTTATCATAGCATCTTTACACAGGTAATTTTATTTCAAAAATGTCATGTGGGCATACGAAGGGGTGGTAAAAGGGTCGACCTATTCAATGCCGCATACTATTTACAGAGCACTGTGTAACCTGTTGTTGCCAAACACAGATGGCACGCGCGTCTCAAAATGCCGACAGCTCACGACACAGGTGTCTGTCCACACCCACCCTTCTCCCTCTTTGCCAGCCGGCCAATCACAAGCGCATTCCAATCTGCTGAAATTGAGCGTGGGGGAATGTAACGTCATCCCATCTGCAAAATATACCATGCAAAATAGCAGTGCTTACGGCTGGCAGTGTACATACTATTCTACCCTGCAAAGCTAATAGGCAGCAATTGCTTAATTGACAGGTAAGGAGTTTATGCCATTTGGTTTTCCACGTCAGTATTGCTTTGCTCTATTTTCTAATAGCCAAAGCTAAAATAATGTTTTTAACGTGAAAAAAATGATTGTTCAGTATTATTTGCTTGTCTGTATTTTTTGAATCACAGTTTATATTTGATAAACTTAAAAATGGGCTACAACCAGAACAGAGCTTAAAGGGACATGCCCAGACTAAAATCATCAAAACATCGGTGATTTTATTTTGGCTTCTTAATATGACCATATAATGTAAACATGTCCATAGACCTGAACTGCAAAAAAAAAATTGTGCTGCGCATTTATCAGTTAGGCTAGATATAGAGACGAAATTCCTGATTTCTAATTATTGACAGCCATGTCAAAAATAGGAAATTATTTTTTCGCCACCCCGACCCTCTGGCCAAGGGCGAGAGAGAGAGAGGGATTTTTTCGCTGTCCCCTGGCCAAACCCTGTGCCTCACCATGCGGGGCATACCACGGAGTGAACTTCGAAGATTTTTTTCCCACCCTCGACCTGCTTTTAGTGACACAACCTGGTAATTAGTGTTGGTATGTGATTTCTTAGGGTGTTTTCAAAATAGTGAACATTTGTTCTTTGCCATGTGTCAGCGACTGGCTTTTGACAAATAATTTTTTTGATTTGAGATACCATACTGTTCCTTACGACAGGTTTTAATATATTGTACTTAATGCACAACTGATGGATCCATGACAATCTTTTAATGTCCAAACAAGATAGATCATTATCTTTATCTAAAAATGGGTTTCCCATTTCTTTCCATCACCCTGATCATATATTTTTGGAAACTCAATTTGAACAGACGAAGTCTGTTCGGGGTGTTTACTATCCCTCCCTACATGTTGTGTTTACTCAAGCTTTTTACGTTTTCTTTTATATGTTTCAGACCATGGGACCAAAGATAATTTTGAAAGCTCCTCTTTATAGAAATGGATGAACTGGACAACATGCAGACGCAAAACGTGAGGTTTATCAAATGGTGTAATATGAGCTTAGCATTACAGAATGTTACGGTGTTGCCATCCATCGATTCTATTCCACCCCCTGTATATTTTGTTGGGGTACTAAACGATCCCTGCCAAATACTGATTGACGCTGTTCAATTATCTGACAAACATAATAAAGCAATACATTTGAATTTTTGTGTATTTTCAAATTTGAATTTCTGTGTATTTTTGGGCGGGGGCCCTAGGGTAGTGGTTAGCACCGCTGCCTTTCACGCCAGAGTTCGGGGTTCGGTTCCCGGTCTCGGCGGTTTGAAAGAAACAAAAATGTTTCTTCCCCATCCACGTGTGAAAGTTAGTATTGTGGGGAGCCTCCGTGACCGAGAGGTAGCGTGCTCGGCCTCAGACCGCCAGGGCTCGAATTTCGAATCCTGTGTCTGGAGGACAGTGTCATCTCAATCATCTCACCATCCTCAGGAGGTTCTCCTGGCCCAGTTTAGCCTATATGTGCACAAAGGTGGCCTAAAGCCCGATTGATTTCATTTCTGTGTATTTTATTTTTTTACAATGTGAAAACCACAAATTCACTGTTTCCATAGAATGCCCATATACTATGTTGCTGTAATGTTGGGCCATAGTCTGACTCTGGCCCAAGAATACAACAACATTGGGCAAATGGGTTGTGTTTGTTGTCTATATATGCTGACAATAAACAAGTTCACAGTTATCAGTGCTATGATCTAGATAGGTTTATTAAATTTATATTCTGAGGCGCATCATAAGCATATCTGATTCTCCTCTATGATGGATTTGTATTTGTGATTTGTATTTTTGACGTAGAAATGAATTAGCTTACTATATGCCTTTTTAAAGTTACTGAGATATAATATTCAGTTTAGGCGTGAATCATTGCTATCTGAGAGGGTCCCAGTAAACACAAAACATTTGTATAACATTTGTACAATGCTAAACCAACGTCAAAGACGTTGGGCCAGCGTTGTACAAATGTTATACATGTTTTGTCTTTGCTTGGGTGGTGCTCGGGGTGATGTTTTCGAATCACTATAACTTGTAATTACTGTTCATCGTACATGTTGTACATTCACCTTAATATTATCACTTCAAGTTAACGGACATAATAGAACAAAACGCGGCATACGAAATAGTATGACTACTAAGTAACAGAACAATCAATGACAATACCAAGTGGTTCGGTATTTATAATGTATTCTGTGACTGGATCTGTTCCATATTGTTATTTATCTCAAAGATAAAATCCATAGCACTATTTATCTTCATACTAATTGCAAAACCTATTTGGTATAATATATTCAAAACACCTACTGTATCCCCGCGCACAAACATGCATGTAGACCTACTTATAAGTAAAAAACGCATGTTTTAGGGATGTTTTAAAATTGTTTTATGTTCGAATATAAGTGCATGCACTTGTTTTTAAAAACTGAGTGTACCCTTCTGAATAGAAATTGTGTCGCCAAATCTGACATCTTAAACGACAAGAATAAATTAGTCTTTTAAGTCACATTAAAGGAATCACCCCCCTAACATCCACCCCATTTTATTCATATTATTTTTAATTTTATTTTTTTTCGTCATAGTTATTGTGTGTATTTATGTATTTCTGATTTTATTTTATCTATGGACATACAATCGCCATTGTGTGAATATATAATGTTACTTTTGAGCCGACATGAAGGCGACTTTTATGGAATTGCTTATAGTATGCATTCATATTTTTTGCGACTTCCGTATAAGGAGGTCATATTGTTGTGCATTTGCTCGGTCACATTATAGTATTGTATCGATGTGCCGAAGTTTAAAATAATCATGATAATAGGATGAGTGTTTAATATGTTTGGATATATACATGTGTCATACTACACTTTTGTATTTGCACTTGCACATGCACTGAGGAGACACTGACTTTAGCTTTGTAGCTATTTGTAAATACTCGTAAAAATGCATGCCTTTTTCTTAAAATATGTTTTGTGTTCGAATATAAGTGCATGCACCTGTTGTCGAAAACTAAGTGCATCTTCAAATATAAGTTCATGCACGTTTATTCGTGGGGTTACGGTAGTCGGTTGCTTCTTTAGTAATTATAATTACATGAAATTAATTCAACTAGTGAAAATACCTAAACCAGAAAGCACTTGAAGACATAATTATGTGATCTGCGTCGCATAATTAGGTGGCATGTAGACCCCTATCGACAATCAACTTTTTTCAAATATTATCAGATAAAAAGTTAGTTTTTAGCGGCTTTGACTTTTCGATTTACTTTTTTTTTAGGTTGTTTTGGAGGTCTCATTGATAATCTGCGTTTAGTTTGTCTTCGCACGGCGGTTGTTAGTAAAGTCTCATCACATCGATGCAGCATGTCAGAAGTCACAGTGTCATTTAATAACAACATATCGAATTCCTGCTGGCGGACAATATTATCAAAACCTGCAAAACACCCATAAAGAGAGTGAAACTGAGGATAGACTCCGGTTTAGAACCAAACCATTCCATGATTTCACTTTCTGTGGCACCAAGTCGGACATTTTTGGGCGTCTTGATAGATACACTTGAATCTAAATGAGATGTATCTTTTATTGGTGGTGTCATTATGATATTGCGTTCACTGTTTAATTTTTTCAATGTTGTAGGTACAAGATGGTGTCTTAGAAACACGTGTTCTCTGTATTTATTCTTGAAACTTCGATCAAATTCAGCAATAGAGTAGAAAAATGACAATGACCCTCTACGAAAATCAGGATCGTTTATGTGGAATTCAGGAAGTATGAGGGTCCTATTGAGTAGAAGACCCAGAGCAAGAGCTGTCTTCAGGGCCATCTTTTCCAACTGTAATATTTCGATTAGCCCCCACGTACAATTGGATTGTCGTATACTAAATACAGTCTTTTGAGATCACTGTAATATCCATCTGTTTCGTGCAGCCACAGTAAGTGTTCCCTGAATCTGTAGACTTTAGCTTCTCGCGACACAATCCAGTTGTTGTGGATTGCAATAATTTCTGAATCAGGATTATCCCCTGCGAACGTCCTGTTTCCGTCCATAAAATACATCATTCCAGAAGAAAATAATTCCACTGGCAGCTTTAACACACGTATCACATTGCCCTCAGCTGTTGACATAAAAATGGTATTTTATTACAATTGTTTACCTGTTTACAAAAGGTAACATTACTAAAATTAGATATGTTATCAACCTTCTGAACATCCTCTGTATTCTTCTGATTTTTATTCAAACGGTGGTGAATAAAATTGATTAAACCAGACCCAAGAATAATATAAGTTTACCGAGCTGGTTTCATGTTGGGACACCGTCACAAACAATGGCCCAACAATACGAACACAGGCGCATAAAATGGATGCCCTTATTGTGAGGGGCTATACCAACTTTGTTTTGTTAATTTTTTTATCATAGCATCTTTACACAGGTAATTTTATTTCAAAAATGTCATGTGGGCATACGAAGGGGTGGTAAAAGGGTCGACCTATTCAATGCCGCATACTATTTACAGAGCACTGTGTAACCTGTTGTTGCCAAACACAGATGGCACGCGCGTCTCAAAATGCCGACAGCTCACGACACAGGTGTCTGTCCACACCCACCCTTCTCCCTCTTTGCCAGCCGGCCAATCACAAGCGCATTCCAATCTGCTGAAATTGAGCGTGGGGGAGTGTAACGTCATCCCATCTGCAAAATATACCATGCAAAATAGCAGTGCTTACGGCTGGCAGTGTACATACTATTCTACCCTGCAAAGCTAATAGGCAGTAATTGCTTAATTGACAAGTAAGGAGTTTATGCCATTTGGTTTTCCACGTCAGTATTGCTTTGCTCTATTTTCTAATAGCCAAAGCTAAAATAATGTTTTTAACGTGAAAAAAATGATTGTTCAGTATTATTTGCTTGTCTGTATTTTTTGAATCACAGTTTATATTTGATTAACTTAAAAATGGGCTACAACCAGAACAGAGCTTAAAGGGACATGCCCAGACTAAAATCATCAAAACATCGGTGATTTTATTTTGGCTTCTTAATATGACCATATAATGTAAACATGTCCATAGACCTGAACTGCAAAAAAAAAATTGTGCTGCGCATTTATCAGTTAGGCTAGATATAGAGACGAAATTCCTGATTTCTAATTATTGACAGCCATGTCAAAAATAGGAAATTATTTTTTCGCCACCCCGACCCTCCGGCCAAGGGCGAGAGAGAGAGAAGGATTTTTTCGCTGTCCCCTGGCCAAACCCTGTGCCTCACCATGCGGGGCATAGGCCTACCACGGAGTGAACTTCGAAGATTTTTTTCCCACCCTCGACCGGCCGGCCAGCTACGAGAGCCGGCCGTCTCAGGCGTTCAGCGCATCTCTAGGCAGCCCGAGCCCCGGCTGCTATGCGACGCGAGAGGGTGATTTTTTCGGTGTCCCCCCTGCAAAAACCCCGTGCCTCACCGTGCGGGGCATACCAGGCGGCTGGTAGCCGGAGTTTCGGGGTGAACAGCGAAGATTTTTTTCGCCACCCAACCGCGACGGGCTTGCTACAGGAGCCAGTCGTCTCAGGCGTCCAGCGCCTCTCCAAGGCCGCCCGAGCCCCGGCTGCCAGAGGGGAGGTTTTTTTTGGTGGCCGGAGTTTCGGGGTGAAATTCGAAGATTCTTTCCTAACCCTGACTGGCCAGCCGGCTGGCAAGGCAGTAAAGGGCGATGAGGAGGCATTAAATGGTGAAGATGAAGCGGTAAATGACGATGGAAAAGCGTTAAAGGGTGATGAGGAGTAGCAGAATGGTGATGGGTAGTCAAGGTCAAGGTCATCCATTAAACAGGCTCAAAGTACGGAAAAGCGTTATAGTTCGATGGAGAGGCGTTAAAATGCGACAGGGAGGCATTAAAAGACAATGGGGAGGCTGTTACGGGGCAAAGC
The DNA here is from genome assembly GCA_964017125.1 of Flabesymbios commensalis. Taxonomy (NCBI): domain Eukaryota; kingdom Metazoa; phylum Annelida; class Polychaeta; order Terebellida; family Flabelligeridae; genus Flabesymbios; species Flabesymbios commensalis. The sequence goes on along the minus strand of OZ024916.1, from coordinate 31,223,190 downwards.
GCTAAAAGGCAAACCAGAGGATCTAAAGGGCGACTGAAAGGGGTTGAACGGCAATGACGAGGCGTTAATGGTCAATGACGAAGTGCTAAAGGGTGATAACTACACTTTAAAGGGCAACGTGCAGTCATTAAGGGGCGATAAAGAGATGTTAAAGTGTGACAGGATGTACTAAGAGGTGGTGGGGAGGCATTAACGGATGAAGGGAGGCGTTAAAGGGTGATGCGTAGGGGTTTATAGGCGAGAAAAAGGTGTTAAAGGCCAAAGAGTGTTGCTAAAGAGCTATGGAGAAGCGTTAAATGGTGACGGAGAGACGTCAGAGAGCGATAGGGAGGAGTTGAATGGCAATGGTAAGGCAGTAAAGACAATGGGGAGTATAAGACGGTGATGGAAAATAATTTAAAGGCGAGGAGAAGGCGTTGAGGGCTACACACGGGCGGTAAATGGCAAAGGTGAGGCATTAAAGAGTGACGAGAAGGCGGTAAAAGGCGAAGAAAAAGTGATAAAGGTCGACACAGAAGCATTGAAGGGCAATGTGAGCTGGCAAAAGGTGCCACATGGGCATTGCATGGTGATGGGAAGGCGTTAAAGGATTATGGAGAGGTGTCAAAGATCAATGGAGAAGTGTTAAATGGTGACAGGGAGCCGCTAAGAAGATGCATTAAAGAGTGACGGAAAAGTCTTTAATTGCAAAGAAGATGCGTTAAACTTTGGAGAGATCTCTTAACACAGTCTTAGTTTTGAGGGGAACAAAATATTTCAATTTGTGGAGACCACCCTGTCTTATGACCTCTCACTTTCGTGGTACCGCGGTACCACCTCGCTACCGCGGCACCACCAGGTATAATGGTTCTTACCACAAACACACACAAAATTCATCCAAAGTACCGCGGTAACCTGATACCACAGGTTGCCACGTTTCACTTTCCTTTTTCTTTGCTCACCGCAATCAGCTGCCTATACCGCGGTATCTAAACTAAAAATACTGCGGTATCGCTACGTCACGCACCCATACCGCGATAGGGCACTTCAGTGAGGTCTTTCATATTTTTTCCTTACCATCTGACGACGATAACGAAATAGCTATAATGGTGCTTTAAAAATAAACTGCAACACCACACATTATATACCGCGTTGAGGCCTTCTTTTTTCCACTTGATTTGACATCTGGGCCGGCATCATAATTTGATCCGCGGTATCCCGACGTGGTACCCTGTAACGCTGATTTTTACACTCCACACAAAGATGGTGGTTTATAGGGAGACTGGAGATTATAACGCTGAGTGGTGTCTTGTAAAGTGGTGTAGTGTATAAAGTAAAAAGCAGTGGTCCTAGTAAGGAGCCCTGTGGAACTCCATATGAAAGTGTGACTTCATGAATTGTTGCCTATTTTTCAAATAAGAAGAAAAACAAATATTGAGGCTTTCCAGATATTCTATACCAATGCGTGAGTCTATTTGTTAATATAGCATGGCCAATGGTGTCGAAAGCAGCCGACAAGTCAAGCGGTGCCAGAGCTGTAACTTCACCTTTGTCCATACTGACAATGATGTCATTGTGTACTTTAAGTGGTGTATATGAGGTTGCAGACGATTGGCCACTACATTGTACATTTTGTAAGATTTTGTAAGTGAAACTCAAGTTGGATACATGACTGTAGTTTTTCAGTTTGTTTTTAGGAAGAGTTTTTAGGAAGAATGTTTTTAACCAGTGGTCTTACATGCGCATCTGTGAAATTTTGAGAAAAATAAAATGTTGATTTTATGAGTGATGAGAGTTCTTATTAGGCCTACGGGTATGTCAAACAATTTTCAGCATGCTTGTAGAAATGGGGTTCAGATCACACGATGTTGACAATGAACCCAAAGTAAGCTTTTTAATTTCACATTCTGTTGCACATTCAAAAACTTTCATTTTGGATTTGTCATGCGGTTTTTGCCCTGATAAATTATTTTGCACTTTATCTGCAAATTTAGAGCAAAAAGTGTCATTTTTATCTACAAAAGATTTTGAGAAATGGTCACAAAGTAATTCTGCTACTGTGCATTCTAGTAGAGCAGGTGTTAGAATTATATGCAGAATGTTATTTATAGATTTCCATAGGCTTGTCCGAATAGGATTGTCCGAATTGTCTGAAATAAGATTATCAAAATATTTGAATGCCTCTCAACATGCCTCCTCATTGCCCTATAATATTTCTCCTCTTTGCCCTTTAATGCTTCCTCGTTGTCCTTTAACGCCTTCTCATTACCCTTTAACACCTTCCCATCGACTGTTAAAGATTGTCTGTCGTTCCATTTGACATTGACATTTGACCTTCAGGATGAACTCAAATCACCAAATTATTAGAAGAAATGGATTTGTCTGTCAAAATCTCACAAAAAAATGGCATAATATACGTTCCTAGCTTTATTGGGTAAAAATTATATTTTCCTTTTCTTGACCTTTAATTTGAACTTTTGCCCTTGATGATGGTCTTTCAAAATCAAAATAGTAGCCTACCAGAATTGTATTGTTCAAAATCACACGAAGAAGCCACTACTTCCTTTCATTTTAAAGTAGAATTATGCCACTTGGCTGGAATGATACACTTAGACCAAGTGGAATAGTTTAAACAGCGGACGATTTTGATAGATCTCTCCTCTTTTTGTTCTACTGCAATTCAAGATGAAAGAGATGAAAAATCAAATTTGCTTTTTCAGCAAATGAAGCAAGGACAAGAAAAATGGAGCATGTGTAATACCTCTTTTTAATTATTCGAAGTCCTCTTCAATGTATACATGTGGCTATTACCAAAATGATACCAGGAATTAATCATCTAGTCAAAAACACAATAATAAAATTATTTTATTTCGTAGTCGTACTTTTAACCTTAATGTTGACCTTGAGGTTCACTTTTTGATCTTGAAAATGACCTCCAATTCTCAAAGTAATTCCGTAAATAGATGTTTCATTCAAAATCACATTGAGATGAGGTATCATACTTGCTCCTTGCTTTATTTGCTGAAAAATCATGTTTGCCCTTGAAATTGACCTTTTGAACTTGAAATATGGCAAAATAACAGCATAAATAAAAACGGCTGCTGAATAAAATATTGCAGTTGGTCCGAGTATCGTTCAAGCTTAGTGGCATATTTCTACTTGCAAATGCAGTGGGCATGTAGGTAACCTGTTAATTTGAGAGGTTTTATTACAATTAACAATTCATCTGTTTCATGAAAAATGGCGACCATTTTGCTTTTCGTGTAATTCCATAAAAAAGGTCACATTTAATGTCATCCACCAAAAGGAATACCTATATTTAATGTCTAAACCGGATGACACACCCTAACATTCCGTCCCCCGTGAAATATTTTCTAAGCACTGGCACTGAGACTGTAATTTAGTAGACAATTTCAAGGAGATTCGTTTCTCACAAATTTAAAATTAATTGAACAATGGCCATGGAGATGTAAATATATAAATGCATGCTGTATACTAGCTCATACTATACGTTCGGAAAGACAAATGCATATACATTATATAAATAGATCTAATTGAGATGAGACAATATAATCTCCCAATAGCTCCTTTTTCACTGCAATGACCCAAGTGCATTCCCCGCAAGTAATACACATTTGTATAACATTTACTGGAATGACCCCAACAAGCACAAAACATTTGTATAACATTTAATAATTATACAACGTCGGCCAACGTCTTCGAGAAATTCAACTGAGAATACAGATAATTACAAACCTCTATATTTCTATTTTATTATTTCTAGCGAAGCATGTCTACAACTCACTCTAAGAATTCCCAGATATAAATGATCTAATATCAGCGAAACAATATAGTTTACGTAGTAAACACTCTTGTGTAACTGCACTCACTGTAATGACAGATGAATGGCTTAACGCCTTGTATAATAACGAATATTGTGGCGTTTTTGTTGACTTATGCAAAACATTCGATCTGGTGAATCAAATAATTATGCTGCAGAAACTAGCACTATATAATATAAATGAAAAATCTATTTTATGGTTCCAGTCCTATATCCATAATCGGAAACAATTTGTCAAAATAAATTCAATCTCATAAGATGAATTAGTTAATAACTATGGCGTTCACACAGGGATCAATATTCAGCCCCCTCCTTTTTTTTATATTTTTTTACGATCTGCCATTAAACAATAAATTAAGAAATACACACTTATTTACAGACGATGCAATAATGACTTCCCACAACAGATCTGGAAACTGTTAAGAGCCAATTAGAAATGGAAACACAAAACACTCACACCTGTCGCAAAGATAATGGCATAGTAGTAAGTGTTGTAAAGACCACAACAATGTAGATTATGTCAACTACAAAAGAAGCACGTCTGCCAGAGTCTGATGGAGATTTCCACATAACCGTAAATGGAACAAAAATTGTAAATACAAAACAAGAAAAACTCTTAGGTATCATTATTGACAAGAACCTATCAAAGCAACAACAAGTAAAGAAAATAAAACAGTCTGCTATTTTTAAACTTTCAATCCAGATAAAAATTAGAAAATATTCACCAACAGATCTCTGCACACCATATTACAATTAATAGATAAAACTGCATCTGGGATATTGTTGTTCTATAATTTATATATTATTATACATATATATAATTTATCGGATCTGTATCAGATTTACTACATTGACCCCATATTATTGGGTCAATGTTGTAAATCTGATTATTATATGTATTTTTATATATATAATTTATCGGATCCGATATATAATAAAGTTACAGAAACAAGCTGCACGTTTTATCCCTGATGCTGACAGGTATGCGTTTGCTGGGTTGCCATTGGGATAGGTAAAATAATTAAGGCGACTGAAGGTGTGAACATCCGCTCCGAACTGTCATTGCACAATTTTGTCGCCAAATTCATCCTACTATAAAGCACTCTTGAAGTCTTTCGATTAGACTGGGCTTCCCTCTGTCGCGATATTGTCATGATTGTGCAGAAAGCGACGCAAAGCAATATTCACTCACTCGCTTATGGTAAAATATAGCAGTTATGTAAGACAAAAACTTCACTGGATTATAAAATAAAAATGACTAACCAGATAACTATATTTAAACACAATTTATTATACCCACATACATTCACCTCAACATCATCTCCCAAGTCAATGGATAGGCCCTGTAAATATTTTTTTTTACAAAAGTCGTTATGCGAACATAAAAACTAATTAGGCATAACCGAACAATCAATGAGAATACTTTGTTCATCGGCCCGCAAGTGGCTCGTATATATTTCTGTATTCCGTACTCTGCGACTGGAGCTACTTTATATTATTATTCATTTCCCAAGAGAAAAAATGACGATTTAAGTTAGTTTTTTTTAGCTGCTTTTGCTTTCGGATTTGCTTTTGGTTTAGGTGGTTTTGGAGGTCTCATTGATAATCTGCGTTTAGTTTTCTTTCGCACGGCAGGTGGCAGTAAAGACTCATCACATCTCTGCAGCATATCACAAGCCACAGTGGCGTTTAAAAACAACTCCTCGAATTCATGCTGCCGGACGATATAATCAAAACCTGCAAAACCCCCATAAAGAGAGTGGAACCGCAGGATCGACTCCGTTTTGGAACCAAACCATTCCATGATTTCACTTTCTGTGGCACCAAGTAAGACATTTTTCGGCGTCTTGACAGTTACAGTTGAATCTAAATTAAATTTATTTTTTATTGGTGGTGTCATTATGATATTGCGTTTACTGTTTGATTTCTTCAATACCGTAGGTACAAGAGGGTGTCTTAGAAACACGTGTTCTCTGTATTTATCCTTAAAACTTTGATCAAATCCAGCCATAGAGTAGAGAAATGACAAGGACCCTCTACGAAAATCTGGATCGTCTATGTGGAATTCAGGAAGTATGAGGGTCCTATTAAGTAGAAGACTCAGAGCAAGAGCTGTCTTCAGGGCCATCTTTTCCAACTGTAATATTTCAATTAAACCCCCATGTACAATTGGATTGTCGTACACTAAGTACCGTCTTTTGGGGTCACTGTAATATCCATCAGTTTCGTGCAGCCACAGTAAGTGTTCCCTGAATCTGTAGACTTTAGCTTCTCGCGACACAATCCAGTTGTTGTGGATAACGAAAACTTCTGAATCAGGGTTATCCCCTGCAAACGTCCGGTTTCCGTCCATAAAATACGTCATCCCCGAAGGAAATAGTTCCACTGGCAGCTTAATCACACGTATCACATTACCTTCATCTGTTGACAGAAAAATTGTGTTAGTTCAGTACAATATTTAAAAAGGAACTAAAATGTAACCTTCCTAACACCAACAGACCCAAGAATAATATATGTTTACTGAGCTGCTTAATTTCATTTAAAATAATGTATGTAGGCATAACTTTAACGAGGTGGGAGAAGGATCGACCATTGGATGCCGCATTACAATTCTGCTCTGCAAAGCAAATAGGCAGTAGCTGCTTACTTTTCCGAGGCAGTATTGTTTTGCCCTATTTTGTAAACGTTTAGGATAAAGTAATTTTGAGCGTTCAATTAAGAGAAATTTAGCTGTTCAGTAATTTATTTGCTTGACTGTTTTCTGAATTGCAGTTTATGTATGATAAACGTTAAAATGATGTGAAACAAGGACAGTGCTTATGCAAGCATACTAACTGCTCAAACCACCTGCCTTTACTTGGAACTAATAATTATTATGTATGCATATTTGCAGAGAAGTTGAAATGATACATGAGTAAGCAGGTCCCGTGACCAGAAGGTAAAATGTAAAGTCGTAAGATCTGATATGGACTATATAACATAGACCTAGGCCTATTCCTTTATCTTTACTTCAGGTGAACCAGAGTGAATATTGTTTGCTTTGCATAAAGACCGAGCTTAATGTGTATCTCGTCGCCTCGGAGCTAAAGGATCCTATCTGCCACTCTGACGAGTGTCAGATAGGATCCTTTAGCTCCGAGGCGACGATCTCTCGACACGTCATCTTTGACAATACTATACCTGTCAGAGTGGCTATGGCAATATTCAACCTGTTCTGTTCCTCCATAGTTGGCTCTCTTAAAGCGATTTCCTCCATCATTTGGTAAACTCTCAGGCTGGCAGGTGTTGGTCTTACGTACATAAACCCAGCGTTGATGCCGTTTTTAATGTTATCCATGCCGACCAGGTCGACATCGGGGATATTTCTGATGTAGACAAGAGGGTCTTGAAGAAAAACAATATCTGTATCACAGTTAAGTACAGTGTAGCCAGCTCTCAGTAAGCCAAGAAGAACTTTACCACGAAACTTCATCTTCATGCGGAACGCAACCTATAGGAAATAATAGAAAGGAATACAGCAATGCTGTCTGTGAAAATTCAAACAGCAATAATATGTGGTTACGATTTTACGATAAAATCTATGATAAAATTCTTTTTTTTTGCTCACGACCTTCTGACGCATTGGTAGTAGGGCGTGACGCATTAGAAGACATGTATGTGTCTCGGTTTGGAACCCCACTGATACAGTGTGAATCTTTCAAATACATTTAAAATCTTTGTTTCTCCCTTCTAAATATGACTAGACGATAACATTAATGGCGGCCGAGTTAAACCAGTGTATCCCCCCATTACCTTCTGGCTCATAAAACATAATTAGCTTTTTTTAAATTGCATCTAATTATGTACATCTAAGTGACCAAAAAACCATGTGCTTAAATCATTTTGTAAGATAACAAGCATAGGCATACGATCGTATTTGTTATATCACGTATCCCTTCCCATTATTTTGTTGTTGTAAAAACTGGAGCAGATTTGATAACTTGTTACGCTGGAATCCCCGTGTGGTAAAAGTTATCACCACTTCCAATGAAAGCTATTATCACCATATCCAATGTAAGCTATTGCAAGATCACAATAATATATATATATATATATATATGGTCGATTCCCACGAAAGTGATGCATTTGGAGCTTATTTTGAAAAAGTTCATTTTCTCAATATTCAAAATAAACAGCGCCTTTATATTACGCATTCTGAAGCGCGGCACCTGCACCTAATCAACAGCCAACACTTTTTTTGCTTTTGTAAATTTGAATTTTTTTAATTCATATTTTTTGAAAATTTAAAACTCGTGTAACCCTACGAATACAGCTTGTGTTATGATATCTGAGTAAATCAATATTGCACAATATAAATATTTTACACATTATATCTATGACATGAGCTGTGCTTGCTGTTTATTTGCTGAACCGAATCCATTGTGGAGCATGTCCACAAAATAATGTTGGTAATAGCGAAATAGGTGCAATAATTTAAAGTGCGTTTTTGTAACCATACAAATGCGCTTTCATGTTCTATAAAACAAATACTACTACAGATTAACACAAGCTCTTTTCTCTGAATACACTTGTGGTACCAATGTATAATATGGGCAAGGTAACGTATCGGAAAATTATACCATTTTTTTAATTTCTTCCATTGAACACTACGGGTTTTTTTAATATATGTAACCCTACGAATTTTAAATAAAGAAATGGCAGCTGTGGAATTATATGAAAAGACATGGGGTTTACCACCTTGTCTAACAGAATAACCAAGGTACAGTGTATGTGACAGTCAGATTTTAGTGGTTAACATAGATATCTTGAAACGTTAGCAATGTTTGAATTTTTAATATATCCTACAAATTATCACAGTGCTATATTTCACTGTGTAGGTGTGGAGAATACAGAAGGTGATTGAATATCTATGATGCATTATCATGTCATGACATGGCAATATGTGGACGATATCATTTAAAATATTCTTATGTAATAGAAGAGCCACCAGAGACTGATGATATTGTCATTCGTAGGGTTACACAAATGTTAGGTATTCGTAGGGTTACTATCTACAAGAGAAAAACGTTAAATGATTTAAAAATATATATTGTTCTCATTGCAAAACAGGCCAAGAATAAAGCTAACATCATAGCGAGCACTTATAAGGTGTAAAACTCAACAAGCTAATAAATATTATTTTCCAAAAAATAAAAACACGTTTCTAAAACGTTTGAAAATTATTTTTACTCACCAATGCAAAGGTTAATTTACTGTTAATATACTTTGTTATACATCATATTAAAAATATATCTAACGTGTATTCTTTTGTGTATTACAAATATTGGAAATAATAATTTAAACATATCTAGCATCTAAAAGAGTTCACCACTGTGTGCATTCGTAGGGTTACCAATTTCACAAATAGCTTCTATGTTGTATTACACAATACGTGTTTAATTGGCATTGCGAGACCTTCATCTAACCACACGATAATTTTCAAAGACATTATATACAAGCAAGTCAAAACAAGTGGTATTTTAAAACGTGTGTGATACAATAGCGACATAATCACTGTCTCTGACGTCACCAGTTGGAAATACATAAAATTATTTGACAAATTAGATATTTTGTTCAATGGTCTATGTGAAGTTAATTATAGCGTGGTAAATCTATTGGATATTGAGCAGTATCATACGGGAGAACACACATAAGTTTAAATAATATAATGAGCCGTAAATATTGCAGTATTGTGATGATTTTTCGTAGGCCACCTAGACAGAGTAACCCTACAAATGACAGCGTAACCCTACAAACAAAGCTGGTATGAGCATTTTGAATCGACGTAGAGCAACCAGTTTTACCCTTTTTTGTTCATTGTAGTTCATCTGTCAAATACCTTTCACAAGTGAATGATATATGTATATATGTATGTATATTTTTTAGGTTGACTATTAATTCAGTGACAAATAATAAATAAATTATTCTCGTGATTCTCGCGCACCTTGTTGCTAAAAACTCTTTATTCCATCCTTCTCTGATTGTTTATTAATGTGGCTGTCAAAGTAATGTTAGTTATCGATACAAATCGTTTATAACGCAATAATTATGTTAATTATTAGCCTTTTTTTCAATAAAATATCAATTTGTAACCCTACGAATACACCTTTAAAACCTATGAGAAAAACGTTTAGATCAACAAATGATATGAAATCATGATTTTAAACAAGATGCTCCATTTACATTTTAATATTCAACTGCTATTTCCACTCTAAGCCTTGAATTTAAAGAAATATTATGTTTGACATGTCTTTTTTTGTATATTTTCTGAATATTGATTATTTGCAGCAGAGTAGAAGTTGGCTACTAATCATTATGTGCAGTATCAAATTTTCGCAACTGTTATTAAACTGTTCTAAACATTACCACCTAATTGTTACCGCTTGAACTGCTGTACTCTTTGCGACCAAAGTTTTAGTTACATTATGGCATTTACATATTATATAATATGCATTCGTAGGGTTACTCTGGTGTTCAATAATGAGCATGAACTCCATTCATGTTGCAACTATCATATATTAAGAGCTCGCATATATTTTTTGTGAAAGTTCCATATGTCTGCGATATAAACTGAAAAATTCAGGACTGTGCAACAAAGTCGTTTTTTTTCGCCGATATGCATCACTTTCGTG